>APFE031185093.1:0-10197 GCA_000404065.3 Pinus taeda | reverse complement strand
TTTTGTTGCTATCATTTATGCGTTTAACATGGTATTGGAGCAGGCGTACTCTTGCCTTGCTCCAATTTGAGCCACTTGTGTTGTGGCCTCTATGTGCATTTCAATTCTGCATTCCTCTAGATAGAACTCTCATTATTGTGTGCATGCCTATTTGATGTTTCACACTGTCCGACTGACCTCTCTGAACTAGATTTGTGTTGGATTCTGTATCAAATGCCTCAAACAACAAAAACGTACCCACCTTGACTCTGCACCTAAACGCTCTGTGTTTGATAGAAAATCAAACAACCTTTAAAGTATGTGCTGCGTGGAAGACTGAGATGGCCGTGGTGAGTGCCATGAGTGAAGTAAGTATGTATTGCAACAATACATATTCGATACATATTCTGCATTGAATGGTATTCTCCATTGAATGGTAACATGTTGATTGCGTTTTGGATGAACATTATGTTGCTTTACATGGAGTGATTTTCATGCGTATTACTTTGTTCATAATGTTGCATTACCATGACTATTTCTTGGTTAACACCTCTCCTTCCGTGTTAATACTTCTGACTCCACATCATAATACCTCCTATGTGTTAGTAAAATTATTAGTGAAATTGTGTTGGCATGTACACCACGACTGTACATAGTGACTCTAGTTGCCTTGAATCATATTAGTATATACACTGTCCAGTTATATGAATGTTGTCCTTGTTGCCACATTAGAGGATCTATGGGTTGTGACTTTCTTGTCCACAGGTGACTTCCCAAGAAGCTCAAAGCCAAGACCAAAACCCTTAAGAAAGCTAGGAAGCTGAACATGTAGAATTGATACTTTGTTGGACGCTAGAAATGCTTTCAGCTGGAGATCTAGCGAATCAGGCAACAGTACACAGTAACCGTAGGATCAGTCGAATCAATGGATAGGGTTAATGGAAGACAAAGATCTTATCGCAGGAGATTAAGTTAAGAAATGGACGGATCACATCAAGGCACGTGTCGACAGAAGGGTGGAAAATAATGGAGCGGTCTTTGTAGGCAGTAAGCAATATCTCGCGTGCCCTAAACGTTGTAAATGGTATTTTGCAAATTCATGCAATTAACCTGAAGGGTTGACACATAGCACATGAAAACCACTTTTCTCGGGTGCTCTCAACTTGTTATGCATTGTGCAAGATTTCAAGCGAGATTACGTGATAGTCGTTGGATCAAGTGGGATTGATCGGTGGTGGAGATCGGCCAAGCTAGTTAGTGAGCGGGTGATGTGATAGTCATTCGATTCGATGAATCAGATCTTACGGTGATCACGTTAGAAGATGCATGTAAGTTAGTTTAAATTTAGGATGCGATAAGGTTATGAACTGGGGTTTTAATTCCTTTCGGTTCCATGGAAAATTTGAAGGTTTTCCATATACCGGTAAATTAAATAGTTCTGCTATTTTAGCAGAATAACTAAAATTGGAGGTTGAGGCTAGTTAGCAACGAGTTATTGTGCGATAACCGTCAGATTGTGGAATCAGAACGATGACGAAGATTTAATGCGCTAAGGAGAGCATCAATATTTGTTCAAAGGTTTGTGGAATGGAAGAAGGGTAAGGTTTAAGTATGAGCTTCTATGGAGTTTATTTGGCCAAGAACAATTCGAGTCCTTGAACAGAGCTAGACTTGACCGCACATTCCGTTGACCCCTTCACTAATGTACAAATGTCTATTTCATTCAACCATGCACTACATAGTAGAAAATTAATTTCTGGCCTCTTTGAAAACTGTTAGCAAGAACATCAATGAGAAGGATAAGATTGTCTAAAACTTCAAATACCTCTGCTATGTCAGTGACAATCACAGATCCTTCATAATTTTTTGGGTACAACCTCTTGAAGAAAGAGTCCACTTGTTCTTTGCATGTTATTCTAGTCGGTACAGGAGGAATATCTCGAATGAGGACAACAAATTGTTCTGGTTGATTCTATCTTTCGCTAAGAAGGATATTAGAAAGTCGACTTGCATCTAGTTGAATAATGGTAGAGGTAGGTTATTGACGTAAGGGCACAAAAGCAGTAACAACTGTTATGCAACTTTCTAGAACAAATGATATTACAGTAACATTGAATTGTGAGTGGTTGTTGCTTCTTCCTCATTGGTTAATAGCTATGATCAATTTATTTAAAGTGTAAGCTTGATAATGAAGGAAATGACCAAACATGATGATGCATTAGAGTTGTTAAATACTCTGATACATTAGATTTGTTAAGCAGTAGCTATGTTGCCTTTAAACTGGAATGTAGAGTATCTCCTCAACTGTGCATTAATTCTCTATTGAAGCATTGAAGTTTGTACACTCGTCCATTGGATAAAACGCTAGATTGTGAACGCATATTGTCAAGTTGATTGAAGGCTGGTGTTATATGTGCATTGGAGCTACAATATATTTGTGAGATGGGATGCAGAGTAAATGTGTTTATATATAGTGTGAGTGTTCAGGAATGTATGTGCATCTTTCTGCATTGTGTAGGTGTCATTCTTTGTGTTGTGTAGTTGCAAACCATGGTATGTGCATTAAACGCTAATTTTGGAGTCATATTTATTGCTACTGAGTGTTGGTGCACTAGTTTTGTGGGTCAAATATGCCTCTACTATGCATTGAAAAAGCTATATGATTGCACCAACATTGTTTATAGAGTTGTCTCTATAAATAAATAGAACCATTGTTAGTGTATTCTATGCACTTTATAGAAAAGAAGTATTTTGTGGAGGAGAGAAGACATTTGTATTGGTTGTAATATTGGTGCATTTGTTGTGAAATGGTTCCTATCGGTGAAATATTAGAGTTCCTCAATACTATGGTACACTTAGCAACTGACAACACATTCAGAATCAGCAAAGTCTCTCTCTCCAAAATTTGGACTTGTATACAACATGCAGAAGAAAACATTGTTTTTTTGCAACTTGAATCTCAACTACAACTGGAAGACTTACAGCAGTGGAGTCATCATTTTGAAATTGTTTCTATTTATAAGATTGAAACAGACTCCCATAAACAACAAGACAATAATGTTACAATTGATTCAGATCTAATGTCCAATAAAGTAGTAGAGTTACATGCAGACACAAAAGTTCAGTTTGCACTTCCTAAGCCAATCATCAGACCTTGGGAAGAGCTTGTTAGCAAGAAGCACAGAACAGGGATATGATAAGGAATTTTCTTTTCATATTCTGTATTACTCAAAGCCCATATAGTTTTAGAGTGTTGGATTCCTTCATGAAAGTTCACCTTTAGCTGTTCTAAATTCTTCTCCTCTTCCATAGCAACAACAATAGGCTTTGAATTGCCAACACTATGAACGAGCTGGCCATATGAAATATCATTGTTTTGATCTTCATCCATGTAAGCGCTGTCATAAAACTAGTCATTCTTGAAATGGATGCTTCAGAAACAAACCTCCTGCAATAACAAAGATTCATTTTGGATGGATCACTTCTTGGCAATGGGCACCAACAACCAAGAAAATATTCCAGTCATTTCAGAACTTGTTCTAGAGTATTGAAGAGTCTTGCAGTTGAATTTTCTCCATCATCTCACCTTGTATCTGACGGGGGGAATGATGGTCATCTACAAGCTTCAAAGCCACATCAATTGAGCCTGAGCCACAACCTGCCATATCAGACTTAGAGTTGTAGCGAGAGACAAAGATGCCCTTGATCATGTGTTCAGTTGGTGATGTCTCTTCAAAGAATTTTGGACATTTGCTCTAGCAGAAGACTTCAGCTTCTTGCGAGTTTTGGAAGAGTTCCAAAATTGCATTAAGCATTCGAGAGTTGTTGGTCATCCTTAAACCATCACAGGTTGAGACCTCCTTTTTAGGTTGAGGTTCTCCCTTTTATGCAGGGTGAGACTTCCGTTTCATGGTTGAAAGTTTCTCTCTTGAAAATATGAGGAGAACTTCCTCTAACAGAAGCCCTAAGCTTCATGCTAGACTTGGAAGAGTTCTGGGAATTGCACTAAGCATTCCAGTGTTGGTGGTCATCTTTAAACCACCTCCCTTATACTAACATTTCAGAGAGCACATTCAACCTAGTGCTATGATGGATTTTTGCATGTTTTGTATTACAACTCTTTTCTTGTACTCATACATAACCCTTCTGATTAAGGGGAAATGTTGAATACCTAATCCTCTAAGAATTGGTGTGGAAGCTGAATAGTCTAAGAAAATCCAAGAGACCTTGGAATAGGAAACCAAAAGTCATATAAATGTATTATAAATGTATATCATTTGTTAATAATAAATAGACTCTCATGCTTATCTTAATATTCTATTATCATTATATATGTGTTTAACAGTGTTATAATTTTTTTATTTATATTATTATTTTATTAGAAACTTAATATAAGTATTATTATTATTTTATTGGAAACTTAAACTATTAAACTATTTAGACATGGAAACACACAACAAAAATAATTTGGAATATAAAGCTGGTCCAACTTGTTTCGACTCTCATATGGCTCTTCTCCACTTGTTTTTGCCAGACGCAAATTCGTGGTTCCGCACAATGTTTTTCGTATCTGTAGGCATATTGATAAATATATTTACCAACTCTTGAGAAATGACACGGCCTAATCAAACAATATACGTGGATTTACTATTTGCTTGAACCAGACAAATCTTTATAAGAATTGACAGCGCCTAACACAAGTGGATTGGGTACTGAAATGATTGCAACAATTAATAAATTCTTTCACTGTGATAATTACAAAAAGCAATGGAATAGCTTACAACTTTCTCGAAAGTCTAACTTCTACAAATTTTTGTGTGGAATGGCGGATTGCAGTCTAATCAAACAATAAAATCTTGTCCAGACAACGAAGACGACCATGCTCGGGCAACAACCTCATCCACAAATTCTTGAATATTTCGATCGGAAGAACCGCCTTTCACCATGGCCTCCCTAGCTAATTTCTTCCTCCGTAAAGCATTTTCCCTCAACTCAGCACCGAGTTGGCTTTCCATAACGATTTTTATGCACTTTTCCACTTCCTCTCTCCCTACAAGTCCATTTTCTGATCGTTCCTTCAATCTCATGCCCACCATCCATTTCTCTGCAACGTATGCGGAATTAGTTGACTGATCGCTCCACTGAGGAATAACCAACATAGGGACCCCGAGGCTGAGGCTTTCCAGTGTCGAATTCCATCCACAGTGTGTCATAAAAGCACCGACAGACGCATGAGAAAGAACTTGCAGCTGATGACACCATGGAACGACTAGGCCTTGCCCAGAGGTTTCGTTCAGGAAGCCCGCAGGCAAGTTCTCTTCACTATTAATTTCCCCTTTGGAAGAAGGTGGACGAACAACCCACAGGAATGAATATCCACTGGCCTTCAGCCCAAGAGCAATCTCATGCATTTGTTCTTTTGAAAGAACAGCAAGGCTTCCGAAAGAAACATACACGACGCTTGCGGGTTCCTTCGTATTCAGCCAATCCATGCAGTTCGTGGTTTTCCACAAGTGTGCGCCAGGGTCTGTATCTCCGGGATTCCGTCCGTCCAAGAAAGCCGAGGGTATGAGAGGACCGACAGTGCGAATCGGAGCTAACGATTTCATTGAATTTATTTCTTCTGATTCCAGTTCGGAAAAAGAATTTCCCAGAACCCACGTTGCCTCTGAAAGAGGCTTAAACTGATCCATTACTAATCGCAAAAGGGACTCTTTGGTATTCGAAGGATGCAGAAACGATGGCAACTCCGATACCTTCAGCAACGGCAGTCCTGGTATTTCTATTGCGTCCACTGTTTTACCTGTCTCATCCCGCAAGTTGGCTGAAAACAAGAAGAAAATATTATATTGACATAGAGAAAAAAAACCTATGGACATAATACAGGATTGGTAAATGAAAACATACCCAATCCTCTGCTAAAGTTGTAATAGATGGAGTAAACCGCACAGGACTGCGTCCAGAAAAATGCTACAGGAATATTAAACTTCTTTGCAACATCCGGAACCCAGTGAAGGAAGGAATCGTAAACAATGCAAGATATATTGTTGCCTTGAGCGTTTAGTCTCTCTATGAGATTTGCTAATGTGAGTCCTCCCATCTTGGATAACAAGTCGAGGACCATGTCCACGTCCTTCGACCGGTCGAAATCCACAGGAAGCCCGTCTGAAATTGTTTCAAACTTAACTTCCATAGAGGAGTTTGACGCCCCGGGCAGTGAATCTTGAGCCTGTAACATGCGCACACACTTTTCTTCGGTCGTCACAAACGTGACCATCATTTGTTTAGAGGCGAGCCTCTTCGCAAATAGTAGCATTGGATTGATGTGGCCCTGTGCTGGATAAGGCATCACGAGCACATGAGGCTTGTTGTATTCTAGTTCTCCTAAGGATCCCATGAGGCTTGCAGACAACTTTCGATACAAGTATATCGTTCTCGCGGACTCTCGGCCTTCTCAATTAATCTGCCCTTTCTTTTTGCTCTGGGATTGAACGATCGAACACCGCTCAATTTAAATCCCGCGGATGGAATACCGGATAGCATCTGGATGCTTCAGCGCAATGGGTGCACGAAACCAGTATCACTGGTGTCACAATCAGTACCGACGCAACGGACATAGTTTTTAGAAGTTCTCTCACTGCAAGTGATCGAACGAATATCCAAAATGCTAACGTAATTGCATGAATCACGTGGCGATACAAGAAGCCAGCGAACTGTGAACTCAGTCACGTGTTCGATTCAGGGTTCCTTCCTGAAAAGCAATTGCGCAAATCATCCCAGCCTCCATGGAGTATCCAGAAAGTAATAATGGAGGAGAAACGTGTGTATGTCGCACACCTAGCCACGACAGACACGCTGATTATCACCAAATTCACTTTATGTCCCAACAGTTCTGCGTCACTTTCCATTCCACACGCGATCACAAATACAATAGAAGATAGTTCTAATTTGTATGTTGGTCCAAACCGTCCTGGATCCCATTCCGTTACAGATACGATTAGAAATAAAATAAAAGATCAGCCGAAGTTGCATAATTGGTACACAACATGCAGTTTAGATTTATCCAGGTGTTTGGTGTTGGTTATAAGTGGCCATCTTTATTCGATTACTTAAAATATATTTTTGAATTTCATAGATAATCTTCAGTATATCTTTTTTGCTTCGCTCTCATCTAAATAGATATTTTTATTTAACTGCTTAAAATATATTTTTGAATTTCATAAATAAACATAAGTATATGCTTTTTTTGCTTCGCTTTTGTCCATGGAATTTCAAGATATTTTAAAAACCGGCCACGGAACACCTATTAGCCTTTAATATAGCTTATTTTTAATAATTTAATATAAGTTTAGTTTTGTCTATGCAATTTCAAGATGTTTAGAAAACTTGCAATGGAACAACAATTAGCCATTTAATTTGATTTATTTTTTAATAATTTATTTAAATTTATTTTAGGTGCAATAAGTATGGAATAATATTCAAAATGATGAAATTGGCTATTATTACTTGAGGTGCGTAAGATATGCTGTTGAAAAGTTTGGTATTTCAAGAGTAAGTGTTGAGTGACAACACAACTAACATTAGTGAAAAATTGTTGTTTCTGAATAAACATTTTTTATTGAGATTATTGTTGTGTTTTGATATTGTTGATTTTGGTAGATTTAGAATGTAAAAATATGGAAATTACTATATTGTAGAGATGTGTGTTTTTGGTTTAATAATTATCAAAAAAGAGTATGGGAAAAGATTATTTTCTGTATTAGTAGCATGTTTATTGGGAAACTAATCTAATAGTATAGATTGAGTAATTTGAGATTACATATGTCTTGCTTGATAAGTTCAATAGACAAAAAGAACTGAGTGGCTGAACACACATTAAACTTCAAGACGTTACAGACATGTTGACTCTGTTTTGAAAAAGCCATCCAAACGAAACTAATGAAAAAATAGACTATCCATGATCAATTATGACATAATATAAAACCATGGTGGAACCTAGAAGAAACGCACTCACGGAGCTTGAGCTGGCAAGACCCACAAACATGAGTTGTGCTTGATTTGCCACAAACCACGAAGGAGCTAGAAGCCACAAAGGAACCACGATCCATGAACCACAAAGAAGCATATATAATCACATAGGGCCCATGAACCTTGAGCTACCAACTTGTTGTCGTCGCTACAACACCCTCCAAAAATTTCACTACATTCGAATTTTGGAGCCTACTATCATCGTCATATCTAATGTGTCGCGTTTGATCATCAAATGTCATCTCATGCTTTTTTGTGTGTTTCAAGTGTTCTTGAGTGGTCTCAAGTGTCGTCGCATTCATTAAAACATATTTAGGTGGATTTCATGGTCATAATATCTTTGTTATTGTAAAATGACACTTTTGGGTCCCAGTTGCACACACTTCACTCATGGTACTTGGGGAATCTGTACAAAGTAGCGATTTGACGTATATTTATCATTTTCAAAGCTTTTCTAATTTTTCTCAATGAGTTGGTACGAGTCGCACATGATTTTATGTTTAAACTTGTCACTTTCAACCCTTTCCCTATATCTATGGATTAGACAAGTATTTGGTTTCAAAGAAAACCCATTGGGACCAAGTGCGCATTGAGATCAAGGATCCTTCATTGTTTAGAAGTGTGCAATGTGCCCTCCAAGAGCACAAACACACTCCTTAATCTATCTTTCTCATTCTTTGTTCCGAGTTGTGCCCTTTAAAAACCAAGCCTTCCTTTGAGCACACTCCTATGACCTAAAGGAATGTGCCTTTTCTTAACGCACTCCTTCGACTTAGATGAATACACCCTCCATGAGAGCAGTCCTTTGACCCAAAGACATTCTCCCTCCTTAGTGCCTTGAGCGCATGAGCGCACTTTGAAAGTAGGAAGTCTCATCATTCAACCTTTAGGAATGTGCCTTGCACCCTCTTTCTCTCCCTTGAGTGAAAAACACAATTGGTAAGCCTAGAGACTTCCCTTTCGTCCTTCGGACTTGTTCCACACACCATGCCTAGACTGTCTCTGTCACGCCCCCAAACCTACAGTGGTCTTTCAACCATGTCGGCGAGGTGCGGCACTACCAACCGCTTTCTTTTCACCAATATTTACGATTGTAGACTACGCCTTAACCATCCATACTTAGTTTATTTTTCATTACCAAGTATTATTAATGTGCCTTTATACTAAGGAACACCCATACACATTCATTATCAACAGCATTATATAAGAGAAATGCAACAGTATAAAGGGAGGGGCATCTCCCTGCAATATGAGTCTGCCCAACAATATATTATACAATCTTTCGTTTTACAATGCACAAGTTAAATCGTGGGAAACCCCAAATTTACACTTAGCCAAATATACAACTTCGGCAAAATCAATTGCCCATCTCGTCGGCACCTCCGCACGGTCACCGCACGACTCACCAACCCTTCGTTCACCTCGTCGCACCGTTGTGTCGTTTACCCAACTTGGGCACGCCTCCAAGTTTCCACACACGGGCGCCTCCAACCGAGACACACCTCCGGTCACAACCCAACACTTCAAGACATCTTCGTGCACACTTGCACGATGGGTGGGCGCTCACCCGAGCCACCAAGACACCCACGTCAAGTCGTCACACAACAACACCTCCGCACAATCACCCCGGGCATTGATGCGGATTTAAACAGGAACGCAATAAAATACAGAGATAACCATATACACAAAGATCCAGCGGAAATAATGCTTCATTTCATTAATGGAAAATACCGAAATATGCTTACAACCAGAATTGGAAATAAACCAGCTAGGGCGATGGTAGCTTATCTCTGAGAAGAGATGTGTGGCTACATACCTCTGAACTGTTCCGAACTGTGTTACAATGAGGCTCGAAGGCCTATTTATTGTTGAGAAACAATGGAAAACCCTTCACATTCCAAAACCTAACCCCCGAAGATGAAACGCCAAATTGTGGGCCCCGTTTTGGGTAAATTGGTACATCAATTTCCCGGGGTCATAACTTTGGCATACGATCTCCATTTGACACGTATGCTAGCTCGTTAGAAAGATCTATCCGAGAACTACCACTTTGGGAAGAGCAACATTGGTCCATGGACCCATGTTGCCCCCAGATTTCCCAAAAAACATCGTTTAGGGCCTCAAAACGGCTCCAGAAGTTCAGGACCCGAAAAAACTGCTAAAAATAGTAAATTGTGCTACAATTACGGA
>APFE031185080.1:0-13866 GCA_000404065.3 Pinus taeda | reverse complement strand
AGAGAGGATTCTTAGGTATTACTATACTTAAAAGTGGAATTAGAGGATATACAAGATTTAGTTAAGTAGATTAACGATTTGAACCAGAATTGGTTAAATAGAACCTTTTATATAAATGTAAGCCTAAAAGGTATAATAGTGAGGTAGAGAGTCAGTTAGCGAGTCAGGAGTTAGAGAGTTAGTCATTTATGTGTACGGGCAGGAAAGGAAAGGCCACTAATATTGAAAATCAAGTCGAGGAAGAAATTCGTTTGTAAATGGTTGTTTATTAATAAAGATAACTTGATTCTAAGTTTGTGCGATGTGTGTTTGAATTGTAAGTTGTGTGTGAACTTGAGTAATTCTATGTAACGTAGGTTGTAGGTGTTGTAACGTAGGTTGCCGAATCAAGAAAGAAGTGTAGAGAGGAGTGTTATGGTTTTACGCACAGACAGATTCAGAGAAAGCCTTTAATGTTACATCGAACATGAAAGAATCATAAAGGCACAAGCATAGATCGAGATCGGAGCAGGTGAAAATCGTAAGGTGAGAACAAATACATAGGCAGAAAGTTGAATGGGCTATTACATATTAAGAACCAAAAGAACGTAACGGTGCATAGGAACCATTGGATCAATCAAATCAACGGATGAGGTTATGTGCGATAGAAGGGTAAGATTAAGCCATGCAAAATGAAGTCAAGAAGGTGAATGGTAGAGATTAAGAGATAACATTTTATTAAGTCGCGTTCTTTAAAGTTTTGTATTGAGAACGTGGGTGGCATTCGTAAGGGGTATGAAGTTTCTCACACCTCGTAAAGGTGGTAAGTGGTCTTTCAAAATTTCAGGCGGTTTCATTTAGTGACTAACATGTACCATACAATGGAGAGAGAAAACCATTTTTCTCTCTTGCTCTCGATCTGATATCAGTCGAGCTCAATTTCACACGAGTTTGTGCAAAATCTGTTCGATTGAATGGGTCACATAAACGGTAGGGTTTTTCAGGTTATTTGGCGAGCAGATGAATTGCTATCTGTTAGATCGGATGAGACAGATCAACGATGGATATCAGCTAATTTTGCTAGCGATCGGGTGACGCGATAACCATCAGATCGAGGAATGTGATCGAAAATGGATATTTAACGTGCTAGGGAGTGCATCAATGTATGTGTAAAGGTTTGTGAAATGGTGGAAAGGTAAGGCTTAAGTGCGGTTTATGAGATATTTCTATTATATGGGAATGATAATAGAAATAAGCATGATTGATGTATTTCGGGGTAAGTTAAGAATTAACCAAAGGTTAAGAAGGGTTGTAAGGTTTTGCTTAAAGGTTTATGAAAGGTTTAAACTTTGGATAAATAATTCAAACATTTTTGCATAGAGTTTATTTAAAGAGCCTTAAACCTTGACTATGTGAAATTTTTACTAAGTATGGAATTTTTGGAATTCCTTGGACACGCATATCATGAAATGAAATTGGATTTGCATACTGCGGTATATGTGGCTTAGGTTACATCGTTGGGGTATATACAACTTAGGTTTGCATTAGAGTAGCTGGAACTCTACCAACCCCACTTGCCTTCCTCATATAGTGCAATCCGGGCACACCCTTGAAACTTTTTCTAGAGCCTTTCTCTTTAGGGGAGAAGAGCCTCGAGGATTTTTTATAACTGCCACCCCTTCCAACCTCCATGCTCATTCCAGTCAATGATCTAGTCCAATGTTTCCACTCCCCTATTTATCAAGAGGAACTGGAGATACACCAAGCAAGAATGAGACTTCTTGGGCTAAATTCCCATTACATAATTTGAGAAAATTTTGATGGTGGCTCCATTTCCTCAGAACTTCTTCAAATTATCCCTAGAGGAGTTGATCATACACCATATAGGGGAATCAGATCTAATGGCCACATGGCCATTCTGAATAATAACTTATGTTAGTAATTGACATTCAATAAAAAAATTTCTCCTCTTGCCATATTTACAATTCCCGGGTCCCTCATGCCCAACCCTCCACATTTTTTTTGGGCTTTGACTGTTTTCCAATTTACTAAGTGGTATTTCTTTGTATATTTCTTACCTCCTTTCCACATGATTTTTCTTATATGTATAACCATTTGATGAAGAACACTTTTGAGAGCTTTTAAAGTAGTGAACTAATATCAAGGGCTTGTCGATAGGACTGATTTCACCAAGATTTCCCTACGTGCATTATTGAGTCAAGTCCCACCATGGTTTACAATTTGTGTTTTCATTTTTCCTACACCTTTTGCCAGGAATAGGGAGTAGTGTGACCAGGAATATTGGAATTCCTATGTAATTGAAGTCCTTCCAATCTCTCATAGCTTTGTATCCTATAATTTCTTCAATCTTTTTTTCTTTTAGCCTTGAGATATTCCAACTCTATATTTGGTTTTTTATATCATTCATGACTCCCCTAGATGTCGTGAGAAATTTGTTGAGAATGTTTTTGAAGCACCTAGCTATAGCGGTAGAGGAACCTCCCATTAATATTGTGTTAGCCACAAACTCATCGTGATTTATGCTTTTGATGCCTTCCCAGAATCGATTCCATGAATGCTGAGATAGGAACATTTATTCTCTGAAGTTGTTCTCAGAGCATAAAGCATAATTAGATATAATAAGGGTGGGAGGGGGCAACCATGATGGAAGCCTCTCAAAAATTTGAAGAAGCTAGAAACCCTATCATTCACCATCGGAGCAATCTGAGGTGAGGCAATACAAAGGCTATCATGCTTATAAATGTCTCATCAATCCCTAATGTTTGAATGACATTCAACTAAAAACTATGTCTAACCCGGTCAAAGGCATTCGCCATCTCCATCTTAACGATCATGCATTGATCTCCTCTTCGCTAGTTAGATTTTAGAGCCTCTTAGATAAGGATGATTAGTGAGCACGCAACTGACCTTAAGAATAGGAGAATCAAGTCTTCTGCTTTAGCAGAGTATGTGGAGAAAGCCAAACATCATGTTTGTATTGAGGAGGCTAGTGTTATTGCTAGAGTTTCACAGTTCCATCATCGAAAATTTAGGGAAGCCTTTGAGATTGAAAAAAGGCTGAGAAATCTCAATAGAGAGGATGGGTAGAAGATTAGTAGTTTCTGGGTCCCAGCACTCTCATCCTAGTCATTTCTCCCCTTCCTCCCCTCCCTCATTTATAGCTTGTTCTTGTTGTCATGTATCCTTTGGCCTTTGTTCTTTGTTGAGTTGTTGATATAGTATGAGGTTTTTTAATAACATTTAGTTTATGCTTTTAGTTATATACTAATAATTTTAACTAATAAAAGAAAAATAATTACTTTAATATTGAAATCGATCTATGATAATATGTTAATTTAACCATTAGATAAACAATTAATTAAATCTAAATATTTAAAATATTATAGTTTTATTCTTTCTAACACTTGAATTAATCAATATTATATTTTTATACTATATTTATTAAAAGGTTAATACCTTTATAACTAAATTATGAATTTTAATAATCATTTAAATAAGTTATCTATATAATTATAATAAATTTTAAAATAGTTAAAACCTCTATGTAAATTCATATGTCCCTTTGATTTTTAACTTATTTTTATGCCCCTGGTCCAGTCCAACTAAACATTTCCCAGTCAAATTTAGCCATTAGTCAATATAGTCGTTGCCTAGTCCAGTATTATAGTTGTTGGAGGTTCTTCTCTGACTATTTAACTTGCAAAGTTGGATCTGATTCTTCAACTTGTCCTAATGATGAACTAAACTGGTTTGTTCGAAATGCATTGACAAATGAAATATCATGTGATTTACGCTGAAAAATATCTCTTAAACTTGATATGGATAATGGAAGCCTCAATTTAACAAGCGTGATATTGTCAAATATTTGTCTCCGACGGACAAACCCCCCCTCCTTTTTAGAGATTAAGAGGGGAAATAATGACTAGACATGACACGCCAGTAGCTTCGAAAATATCTTATAAGAGACAGTACAAAGGGAAATTAGGTGAAATCTAGAGAATGAGCCAGGATTCGATTATGTAGGGATTAAATCCAAAAAGGTAGAGTTTATGTTGTGCCCCATAGTACCACTTAAATGAGCATCCCACCAGCCTACATAGGTCCTTATTAGTCACATCGGAGGGAATGGAAAAAGCTTGTTGAGAAACCATCCATACCCAACACCTTATTAGGGGTAAAGGAGAAGATTACTTTTCGGATTTCCTCCTGTGTCAGAGGAAAAGTCAAAGAATGATTCCAATAGTACATAATTTAAGGAGTATCACACTAGCCTACATAGGTCCTTCTTAATAACATGCCAAAATGAATGGAAAAATTTTGTAAAGACACCATTTAGACCCGATGTCTTATTAGTGAGGAAGGAGAAGATTACTTTTTGGATTTCCTCCTGTATCAAAGGAGTAGTCAGAGAGTGATTCCATTCCTTCAAAACTAAGTGGGGAATTCCCTCGAGGAAGAAGTATATGTTTTCTAACTCCCATGTATGATCCTTAGTATATATATCTTTATAGTTCCCTATAACAACTCTTTTAATTTCTTCAAACTTATTGATGATCTCACCCCCATGAGTAATATTGTTTTTAAATTCTCAAAACTTAGCTTGTTTGTGAGACAACTTAGTATTCCTATCCCTTGCCTTAAGCTAGTTATTTATTGATTGTAGTCTCTGGTACTCGTCTAATTGTAGTTAGTATTTCTATATCTAATTGTTGGATCATAATGGTTTCAATTCTCCCTTGAATTGCTTCCAGTTTTTCTTCCACATTTTTTATGTTTAACATTCTTTCGAATCTATGCTCCTTGAGCCAAGTTTTGATGTCTCCTTTAATTTTGTGAATATTAGCCTCCTAGATAGTAGTTGTGTTTCCATCAATTCAACTTGACCATGAGATGGTGACCATATTAAAGAATTTACATCCATTAGGGATAGTAACAAAAGCGAATAGGGCCCAAATCCAAAGGTAGGGAGATGTCTATTTGAATCGACCAATGATATGATCCAGCGCATTGGATGATGGAGGATTTAATGCTATAATTCAAAGTGACGATACTTTCAATAGAAAGGAATTGGTCCAGATAGGCCACTCTATGGTTTGGACCCACTGTTTTGTTAGTCTAGGTGTATGGGATTTTTTCAGGTTTGACATCATATAGGTTCAAGGCTAGGATGAGGTCCTCCATGTATTCTTGCTAGGCACACGAATTATGGAGCCCCCTATTTTTTTTGCGATTGCCCATTGTGGTATTGAATTCTCCCTGAATAATGCAGTTATTCTTGAACTCAATGGTTTTCAGCTCCATCAAGGAGTTCCAACACTCTTTCTTTTCCCAAAAGTGGACGAGCATGTACACATTGATCGTTGTGAGGAGTTGTTGTTTCTAAATAATACTAAAAATAGTTTCTATTGAGTGGGACATTTTTAGAGTACTTACCAGGTTTAGATTTTTCGGATTCCATAATTTGCAAACGTGTCGAGATGTTCCTCTTAAACTACATGTTTCCATCTTTCTAGTGTTCCAAAACTTATGTTTGATAAATATGATAGACTCCTAACCCATCTTTGTTTCTTGTAGGAGGTGACTTCTTTTCTTTCTTTATTGATAAGGGATTTTACTTCCCTGATTGGTTTTACTAAACCAAGACCCTACAATTCCAAGGTATAATATTCATTAATCAAATTTTACGGTTATCCATGCCCTTATTAAGGCTTGTGTTGTTTCCACCCCCCAACCACACCACCTACTTTGTTTCCTACATTCACTAGTTGATGTGGAATAGTGTGGTGGACTCCTAATTCTTCTTATTTTGAGTTTTTCTGGTATAACTTCATTGTTTGTTTTGCATCATATATATATATATATATATATCAGAGGCTGCCTCTGCCTTGTTCCCTCCAATCTATTGTTAACTGAGCTATATTGTACAACAAGTTCCTTACGTTCGAAGGGGGCCATGAATCCTTCTATTTCCTCCTCTTCATCTGAAGAATCATTGGAACTGTTGTTGGTGTCAAGACTTGAAGTAGACACCTTCTTCCTTTTGTCATTCGATCCTTGGGGACAGAATGAGGGGGGAGGCTAGGGGGGATCTGAACTAACAACCCCAACCACAAACCCCAATATTCCAAATCTATTCTCATTTTCCAAATCGAGACCAAATCCAACCAATGACCTCTAATAGGGGGCTAAGTCCACTCAAAAGTTGGCCTAAACCGAATCTGGGTTGCTGACAAGAGGATGAAGCTCTGAGAAATTTTGATTCTTAACCTACGTCTATTGATATTTTGGATCCCTAGAGAGCTTCTCCACGGATGCTCCAATTTTAGGGTAACCTTTTGCAAAGTATCCATATTCACGGAACAACTTTCACCTGAATGGTAACTTATCATAATCAATGCCTTACACATGCGACCAAATATTCATATAGAGGTTGACTGCTGCCATAAACCCTTTTTAAATCCAACTCTGCACACATCCAAGCATAGGAGAAAAGGCCATATTTAGGCTCAGATTAGTCAATCTACCTCCCCAAAGACTTCCTAATAAGACGGAAATTCACAGCATTGTAGCAATGGAGGGGGTGCACCTAGACTGGAACTGAAGACAAAACATCATAATCAGTGTTGAAATTGGGACTCCATTGATCTAGATAGAGCCCCTTGGTGGCCATAAACTACAAAATGCTCGCGAACACAAATTCATGATCTAGACGATTCTCAAAATAAAAGTTGTAGAAACCCTTGCCACAGAAAGAGGAAATAAAAGCAGCCTTCATCAGAGGATTCCAGTTCTTTGCAATCGATTCCTGAACCGTATGAGGGGAGGACCAAAGGCCCATGAACTACTCAATAAGGCCTCTTCATAAACTTAGAATCCCCCTGCTTGCTAAAATTAAGGGCAGAGGCCACAAGAGTATTGGAAGCTTCAATTTCCACCTCAAACAACACTTCTAGAGGAGGTGAAAAAATACTCTCTGACCTAGGAAATGAAATGGCGGGTGACTGGATAGCCTAGGATGATGAGAGACCAAGCTAGAGGTAGTGATGGAAGAGGAATAGTGACCCACTCAATAAGGTGGAGAATAACCGTGGGAACCAAGCCACTAGCCAAATGATAAGAATGACACCAACCCAATAGGAGGCTAAGACCAAGTAGAGGAGGATCGAGGGGAATAAGTAAAGTCAAGTCAAACTGAAATAGACATGACCAATAGGGAACTAGTGGCATCGGCTAGAGGGGCGAAACCGAATAGAGGGCCATGGTTCTTAAAATCATGATCTCAATATTAAAACCTCCATGAAATTTAACCTATCATTAGCTAGCCTTCATTACAATGTTGATTTTCTGACATAAGTTTGCACTAGTCATCTCAGTCAACTAGCTCCTCCAACATCTCCCCCACCCTCAAATCTACGACTAGCAGAGTGCCAAGAATGTTGCGAATGCTGGATTTTTCTAAGAAATAAGTCTGGGAGTTCCATTTATTTCTCATCTTGGCCTACATGAGGTAGGATTCAAAATTATTTTCCCATGTAGGTTCCTCAACCTTTTCCTATTTGATTTTTTGTATGTGTATTCCCAATTCAATTTTTCCAATGAGGTCAAATATTGATTTAATTCATGGTTCGAGTGTAATCTCTTCTTCATCATACCCTACTTTTAATTTTTATATGGATAAAACATATTAAAGTTGGTATGTTAGGAGGTAATCAAGAAGCTCAAAGTAAGAAAAAGGCAGGTTTTGGGCTATCAAGGATATCATCCAAGTTGTATGGGGTGTCAACTGGAATTTCAAGCAATATTTTCAAAAAATCGGTGGGCTTTTTTATTTTTATAGAAGTTAAATTAATTGTGTTGTCATTATTACTTGATTGATTCGCTCAAAATTGTCTCTTTGATTTATTCTTCACTCTTTGATTGTCACCATACACGTGCATGCCTTTTACTCATCACTTTTCCCACGTAGTGGATAGTAATTGTGAAAAAAAATGAAATAACCTCTACTGATCATTTGATGATAATGGTATGTAAGGAACATGTAACTTATCGAAAAGAGAAAACCATAGTTGATTACTCTAGTTGATGGGTCCCTCTACTTGTCTTTTATGATATATTCTATGAGGGTTATAATCTATGTTGTTAGACATGAGTGATTTTCTGGAACTACTTGCAAATGAATAGCCAATTATTCTTTTATAGCTCATTGAACTGTCAAATCATACTCTATGTGTTTGTTCTGCAAGATTCTTCTTTCGTGATCCAAGTCAGTTCTTCCCTTATATTCTATATGTTGTTCTTCTTTATATTGTTGTCATTTTGAACATTGTTTCTCCCTAAGGAGATTGTGAAGATCACGCTCCTTCTCCATTATGTTGCTTTAATCTAGTTACCTAGGTCATATTTCCAATTACTTTTCTTATTCAACCGACCATTATGTCAGTCATATCTATAACTACTTTCTAATTAATTTAATTGAATTAATTTTAAAATGCAAAAACAAAAAAAATTAATAACTTAATAAAATTCAATTAGCTCTATCTTTTTAATAGACTAGTCCTTTACATATTAATTGGTTAGCTTTTTCATCCACAGTCCTATGGCTAACCTATGTTAAATATTACTAAGCTATATATCTCTTAAGGCATGCATCATTAACATGTGATTTGAGAATTTTCCCTTGCAAAGTCTTCAATTTTATAACTCTTGAAGGTGAGATGTCCTCAATAGGAAATGGTTCTAACCACACAATTTCAAGTTTCTTCTCCTAGCCTTTAACTTTAATGCCATATAGTATTACCATATTACCAACTTGAAAATGTTTAGCCTAAGGTTTCCCATCATCCAATGTGTTTTTATGTTTCTTGTTGACCTATTGATGGTAAAGGGCGAAAATACAATATTCCTCTAGTTGGTGTTATTTTTCAGTCACTCCTTTTGTAACTTTGTATTGTATTTTAGAATAGTGAAAACGCTTTCTCGGTTTGATGAATAATGGAATAGTACAATTTTGTTGAACCTATTGTTCCTTTGATTTCCATTGTGTTTGAATTTTTTATTATTGTTGTCATCATCTCTTTGAGTATCCTTTTGCTAAGGACACTCTCTAGTGAAGTGGCCAAACATGTTACAATTGAAGAATCTTCCTTTTCTTCCTTCTTTCAGTTCTTGAACTTGTCTTCATGGACCAAAATTTTTCTTCCTATTAGAATGAGAAGAGAAAGTCGTATCATTTATATCATTAGATGCCTTGTCTCTTTCCATCATCCTTATTTCTCCTTGAGTGCATCTAGCCAATAATTCATCAAATCTTAGAATCCTGTCATTTTTTATGATGGTAGTGTTGAACACATCCCATTCTATTGTAAGGCCTCCAAGTGCAATAAGAGTGAAATCCCTGTCACTAATGGCTTCTCCAATTGATAGGAGATAATTCTTGATCTCGGTAATCCTCATGAAGTAGGATTGGATGGATTCTCCTCTATCCATGTTGATGTCTTTCAACTTGTTCTTGATAAAGAGAACTACATTTTCATTATTTACATTGAACATCCCAACTACCTTGTCATACATCACCTTAAATGTTTCCTGATTAGAAATATTGGCAACCAAAGGTTTGTGAATAGAATAAGCAATGATTTTATTAGCTTTAACTTCACCTTTCTTGTAATTTTTTTTGTGCAGCTTCGGATGCATTTGAAGAAAAATCCAATACTCTTACTTTGACATAGTCCATGACATAATTTTTTTCCAATGTCATATCTAGAGACATTCCATGCATGATACTCATAGTTGTCCTTAATCTTATCCTCATATTTGAAGTAAGATCTAGTTGTCATTAGGACTAGTTCCAAGTTATTGTCGAACAACTTCCTTTAGTGATTTGTTGTCCTCACTCTTTCTTGGGTTGCATCTTAACCTAATCAATTGTAAAATGTTATTTTTATACAACACTGGTATTTTATATGGTTTAGCATAATTTACTTCAATGTTCCTTACCATCTCTATGAAAATTTCATATTATTTCGAGTAGTAATCACATTATCTTAAACACATTGATAGTAAATGTAGTTAGAACATAAAAACATCTGTAGAAGAAAAGAGAAGACGAGAGGACACAAGATGTGGTGGATGCCAGGGGAAAACCCCAATATGGGGAAACCATTTGATGAAATCTTCCTATTAATCTTCAATATTTTAGGAAAGAGAGAGAGTAGAAAAATCAAATCAACTTTCCCAAACAATTCGTGACAAAATAAACAGTTAACAATAGTCAAATGCAGCCCTAACTAGAAACTCAATGCCGGTCAAACTAGCACCAAAATGTCATCCATGTAGCTCAGTCCATATAAAATCAATTCAACCTTCTAAGAGAGTTAAATTCAAAACAAAATAGTTCAGTCAAAAGGAGAGATAAATCACTGGCATAATTTCTATGGTCAATCTTGAAGTGAATACTGAAGTAGACCATGGTGAAACTATCCCAAAATCCTCAATATTTGTGCCAATAAATGTGACCTCCAAAAGAAAAAAATTCTTCATCTTCAATAAAGTCAAAACTTGGTCAAACAACAAGGGTCAGTGCTAGTAAATGTTGCCCCTATAATATTTTTATCTAGAAAAACAATCCACAAATTTTTCCTCCTTTCTTAATTGTGAAGTAAAGAGGGTTGCCTCCAAGTTGTACAAACCAATCAAGAGAGGAGAGAGAGAGATATTTGATGAGACAAGTGATGTAAAATTGAGGAGAGAGCTCACTCCTATTTATACACTTCGTGGAGGGTGAGGAGGCACATCTATTCGGCTTTTGAGCATATGTTTGATTGAGGCTAACCTTGAAAATTTTTTCATGAGAGAGAATAAATTCAAAATTCCATTTCTACTAGCTAGAATGAGATGATATTTATATCAAAATTGGACATCTCAAAAGATGGATCCAATGAAATAATCATCTCCATCATATGAGTTGTCCTAATGTGGAATTTGTACCTAGTTTCCAATTTTAATGTAACCTTTAGTCGATTGGTTAGAGGCAACTTGGAAGATATCAAAATACATGTCGAACTGTATTCTTTGATCATATTGATCAAAATAATCTACAAATTTACAAGTATCTTACATATATCCTTCCATGTGGAAATTAGTACACCAAAGATGAGTCTCTTGGAGTTCCAATTGCATTGTAATGTTTTGTAAATGGTCTCTTTTAGCTCCAAGTTTTTTATGAGTTGTTAATATAGTTAATTGGCCATCATCATCTTTCTCAATTTGTTGTGCTAATTTCAATGCCCCTTCATAGTTTCTAACTTCATGCATTCAAAGTGGACCTCATATTTTATGTAATAGAGAAACCACATGACATCAAACTAGAATATGCTCATCGATGGTATATGGAATCTGGATCGATAAATCTTTGAATAATTTATCATGCTCATGTATAGACTTGTTAGGTCTTTTCTTGATTTATTTTAATTATTAGGTTGCAAGGTTCTTGACGTCTTGTGCTTTAAATAATGTAATAAAACTAGTTTTAATTTCACTTTTTGACAAGTTGTTTTTTTGTGTGTTTCTTAAACCATGTTAATCCTCATTTTCTTAAGACTACAATGAATTGAGCCATTTTCTTGTCTTCATTATTATTATTTGATTGTTCTTGGTCATAGGTTTTTCACTCGGGAATTTCTTTATTTTTGTTCATTATATCAAGCTACACATGTTTTGGAATAATTTTACGACTGAACAAATTCTCAAATGTTGTGACTTGTTATTACTACAGTTGTTGTTTTTCTTATTGCTGGACAATAGTCATTGACTTCCATGACATCTGGTTGCTCTCTAGTGGCTATTCGTAGACCTTCATTCTCTATCGATGCAGTTTGTGCTACGCCCTCAAATTTTTTGAGTTATGTGCATCTTCATTCCCACGCTCATGATTATGCATTATTTTCCTCTCATATTCTGGTTCTCCAATTTTCTCTCAGTGTTGTTGTCTCTTATTCTATGCTATTTTTTAGATATGGGATGATTATTTCTTTTCTCGATCACTATTTGGTCAGTTATCTTCTTTTAGTTCTTTCCTGGAATTTGACTTTCTTCATTCCATCCTTGTAAGTTATATGCAATTCTCCAATATTATTTATTTCTTTTATTTTTTCTTCCTTACTTCCCACAATGCATTACCCCTTATTCCAAATTGACTTAGTGTCATCTCATGGAGAGGTATCTCTTGGAAATGATCATTTTCTTATGAAATAATCCCACACTTCCTTTGTATCTTTACACTGAGCATTAATAAAATTTCACCACTTGGTTTGATGTTTATTCTAATCGGTATTGGCTAGTATCACTAATGATTTTTTGTACTTAACAATATGTCCTATACCCTTTTCAAGAAGGAAATTCTGTAAAAGGGTAGGGATTGTGCAAAAGAAATTTTTTTGCAAGACATCGTAGAATATAGTCTCTATACATTATATTGAGGTTTAGTATTCTATTTCTTTCTCTTCATAATAATCTTTGAGAATGTACTCTAGCCACTCATGTAAATTCGTTCGATTGTTGTTTGAAAATTTGAGTAACATCCAAGCGTCAATTTTTCTTTGAGGTTTTCCAATGGAAAACATGGTCAAGGTAATTATTGATTTCGAATGGGGAATCTTCTGTAAAGCATTCATGTGCTTCTATAATAAATTAGCTCTTGCTTCTGTGTAGTTCTTCAAATAATTATTGATCTTTGCCTCCCAACATAAATGTATCTCATATAATGTTAACATTTATTCTCTCATGTTTTGTAACTCGATTTCTAACTATTAGAGATGGAACGAATGTTGTAATCTAGAAAAAAGTGCGCAAAATTACTAGTACACCGACATCAAGTAAACACATGATAAACATATACAGATATGTAAAGAGACGTAGTAATGTAGAACCATTAGAAGAGCACAAATATATCTTATTATATGAAAAAATCAAAACCATAACTATTAAATCGTATATAGAAAAAAATATATATAGACTGTTGGGACAATTATTCTAGTATGACCTTCTTACCAAACATGTTACTTAGTCTATCATTAGTTAGTCTTCATTACATTGCAAATTTGTAGACATAACTTTGGGCTAGTCAGCTGAGCCAACTAGCTCCTCCAATAGGGAACAAATATGTAAATATATTGAGAAGTCTCATATAGAAAAATTCCTGGACTTACAGTTCAAACAATGTTCTCAAATGAAATAATATTGTGAGTTGTTGATTTTACTGAATTACACATTTGTTCTACAAATGGAAGTACAAAGTGTATATTATCATTCAGACCAGGTATTTATAGCAATAATTTTTTATATAGGAATTCAAGGCTTGGTATTGATGGCTTTGATAGTAATGAACATAATTGTGAAGTGATTAAAGAGCATCATTTCCACATTAGTGATGATCATATGCATATGCATGATACATGTTTTTTTCATCATTGTTTTCATATTATTTATAAGAATGTAAAGTAACAACAAATCACTTTTAAATAACATTGGGTATGTTCAAATGGATGTTTTGGTCAATTTAACTCATCATGAACATTCCTTTTGTTGACTTACCTTCATAAAAAAATAACATGCTTAATACATGGAATTTATTTGAGACAACTCGTGGGAAAGGACACCTTGATGGTGTTGAGGCACGCATAAAACTTGCACTTAGTTGGCATCAATTGAATCAAAATGATTTTTGACTTCTAGATTCATATGATGTTGTTAACTAATGCAATCAAAATTCAAGCCATGTATCGAATCCATGGATTAGTCATGTGCATAGGTAGGTGTATATGTAGTTGTAATATATTCACAGTTCTAATATATGTACACGTGTCTTTC
>APFE031185074.1:32028-49802 GCA_000404065.3 Pinus taeda | reverse complement strand
TACATATGCACCTATGCATTCATACCCTCTTACATATGCACCTTACCCAATGCCACAACCATCATTACCTCAGCTAAGTCAGCCAATGCCACCATTGCCTTTACCTCCACCATTTCAACTTTCTTAGCTGCCTGCCTAACCTTTACCCAACCCCAATAAAAAATCAGTACAAATAATCCACTCTATGAACCATCTTTCCTCATCCAAATATCAATCCATGCCAGTTGGAGTCAATGACCTCCAATTGAGATTAGGGAAGATAATAACCTCAGAAAATCAAAAGCGGCCTATGGTGATTATCAACGAGAAAGGTGAGGAGGAAACTCCTAACCATTCTGAAAATGATGACACCATCTAGCCTATCCCCTACCTTCTGAGCCTTTTCCATCTTCTTCTAACTGATCTCCCTATCCAGAGAGGTTAGTTGTGGAGAAGGAAGACCCCATTCTTGAGTCTAGCCTAGCTTCTAAGCTTAGGAACCTTTTCATAAAGGTACCTTTTCTCCAAGCTATTAAACAGATCCCCATTTGCACAAAAATAATCAGGGAACTCTTTCTCAAGAAGCCAGGATGGAGAAGATTAGAACCTCAAACTATTCAATTTGTTGGTAGAGCAGCAGAGTTAATGATGGGGTGTATGCACATGGAGAAATATACTGACCCTGGAAACCTTGTTTTCTATGTTCAGATAGGTGATGTCCTTGTCTCTAATGTACTTATAGACCTAGGGGAAGCCATTAATGTTATGACCAAGCAAACCATGGATCAACTTCGATTGGTCCATATTCGTCCTACTCCCACTATGCTTGAACTAGCACATAGATCTAAAATCAAGCCGAAAGGGGTGTTGGATGATGTGGTCATTTCTCTAGACTCTAGGGAATACCCCACAGACTTTATTGTGCTTCAGCTAAAGAACCTTGTGGGAGGACATCCCTTGATCTTGGGACAACCATGGCTTACTACGATTGATGCTTATATCGGATGTCATTCTGGTGACATGTATATTTCCCATCAAGATTCCAGGAAGAAGGTCACCCTATATCCATCCACTAGATCCATTCAGGAGCTCCAAGACACTTTATGGTTAGACTACAGTAGTGATGAGGAGACTCAACATATTTCCTTGATACATCATAAGGTTGAGTTCTCACAGGAGGATGAGATTCAAGACTTCCTGAACAATCCAGACACCATGCCCAATTTTGAGTCATTGAGTCAGATTTTTAGTCTAGATTTTCAAGAAAGTCATGACTCTCTACCTCCCTCACCACCATCTCTAGTGACACCTCTGTGTAATCTTGAGCCTGATACCACTCTTGTTGAGATTAGTCTAGGTAAATCCTTGCATATCAGTTTAGACTTGGATTCTTCTAGCAAGAGCAGCTTGTGAATTTGTTGCAAAACCATCTTGATGCCTTTGCATGGGGCTATGAATATATGAAATGCATCCCTCCTTAAACTTGTACCCACCATATCTACATTCAAGATGGAACCCGACTTGTCCGACAACCCCAAAGGCGAATGAACCCAGCTCTAAGAGATGTTGTAAAGGAAGAATTGCAAAAACTCTTAAATGTTGATTTTATCTGTCCTATTTCTGACAGCCAGTGGGTATCTCCATTGGTATTAGTCCTGAAAAAATATGGGAGATGGCACATTTGTATTGACTACAAATAATTGAACAAATCCACTCTCAAAGATTACTTCCCCCTTCCTTTCACTGATCAGGTACTCGATACCATTGCTGGTAAGAAGTACTTTTCTTTTCTAAATGGATTTAGCGGGTATAACCTGATACAGATTGCACCTGAGGATCAAGACAAAACCACTTTTATATGTCCATGGAGTACATTTTGTTACCGAGTGCTTCCCTTTGGGCTATGTAATGCCCTGGCTACCTTTCAAAGGACATTCTTGGCTATTTTTGCATATCTATATGGATGACTTTTTGTGTTTGGTGATTCATTTCAAGAAGCCCTCAAGAATCTAGAAAAAGCGCTTCTTCGATACCAAGAATCTCATCTCACCTTGAGTGAAAAAAAATGTAGATTAATGTGCAAGGCGGGGGTGGTTCTTGGCCATCTTATTTGTGACAAATGTATCTAGGTTGACCCTGCAAAAATAGAAATTATTTTGAGTCTTCCTATACCCAAAAATCAAAGGGAAGTGAGAGGTTTTCTAGGACATGCAAACTACTATAGGAGATTCATTGAGAATTTATCTAGGATAGCTACCCCCATTTTCCAACTTTTGGCTAAAGATAGTGAGTTTTCTTGGTCCACAGCTTGCCAACAGTCCTTTGAGACATTGGAGGAAAAATTAGTCTAGGCACCAGTTTTGAGAGGACTAAACTAGTCCCTGCCATATCATATTTCCTCCGATGCCTCAAATATTGCTATTGGTGCAGCCTTAGGACAGGAAGAAGAAAAACAATCTTATGTCATTTATTTCATTAGTAAAAACTTGTCACCCTCTGAATTAAATTACACAATTACTGAGAAAGAGTTTTTAGCTATAATTTTTTGCATTAATTAATTCAGACATTATATTACAGGATATGAATTCTTTGTGCATACTGACCATTCCTTAATAATATATTTGATTAATAAACCATTAACTAGCGGTAGAGTGACTAGGTGGTTATTATTGTTACAGGAATTTAATATTACCATTATTAATAAACAAAGAAAATCTAATGTAGTAGCAGATTAACTTTCAAGATTAAATAATCCTGGTGAAGAAATACCTGTTGATAATTATTTTTCCTAATGAACATATTTTCCTTGTGTCAAAAAAATCCCCATGGTTTGTTGATGTAGCTAACTATTTAGTCACTGGAAAATTACCACCTAACTTATCCAATCCTGGAAAGCGGAATATCATACAAAAAAGCGCTACATATTCCTGGATTCAAGGAGACCTCTTTTACACTGGAGCAGATCTCATTATCCATAGATGTGTAAGAGAGGAACAAGTGTTTGATATTTTAAAATCTGCCCATTATCAACTTTGCAGGGGTCACTTTGCTGATAAGCAGACTGCATACAAAGTGTTACAAGCTGGCTATTTTTGGCCCTCCATGTGTAAGCATGCCGAATAGTACATCAAGCGATGTGACAGCTGTTAGCGAATTGGCCAACCTAATCAAACGAATGAAATGACTTTATTTCCTTATGTTATGATTGAACCTTTTGAAAAATGGGCCATTTATTTTGTAGGACCAATAAATCCAACATCATTAAATAAAAATCTTTTTTTTTTTTTGTACAGATTTCTTTACAAAATGGGTAGAAGCTAAAGCTATTTCTTTTGCTATTTAAAGGGTTGTTGTTGACTTTATTTTTACCAAAATCTTTAGTAGATTTGGTGTGCCTAGAGAAATTTTTTCTGACAATGGACCACAGTTTATTTCTAATCTGGTACAGGGTGTGATGGAGCAGTACAATATATGGCACAGAAAATCTACACATATCACCCACAAGCAAATGGTCAAGTGGAGTCCACAAACAAGGTGATTGAGTCCATCCTCACAAAGACAGTAAATATTCACAGAAAGGATTGGGCTGACAAATTACCGAAAGCATTGTGGGCATACTGAACCACTTGGAGGAACAACACAGGACACACACCATATGAGCTGGTATATGGGAAACAAATCCTCTTGCCAATAGAATTCCAGATCAAGACTTTCAAGACTATAGTCCAATTGGGGTTAGATCTCTCTGAAGAACAACAACAACGTCTTCTACAGTTGAATGAGTTAGATTAATTCCGAAGGGATGTTGTTCATCAAAACATGTTGGTTCAACAGTAGTGCATGAAGTTGCATGACAAGTCTATTCAGAGGAAGCAATTCCAACCAGGTGATTGAGTGCTCCGTTACGATTCTAGATTCAAATATTTTAAAGGGAAATTCCATACATGCTGGATGGGACCCTATGAGGTGGTCAAAGTGTTTGAAAATGGAGCGATAGAGATTAAAACTATTGATGGATGGAATTTTGTGTTCCTAGTAAGTGGGCATAGATTGAAGGTATATTTTCAGCCCCTTACTAAAGGAGATTTTATGCAGCAAGTCCAACAACAATCTGAAAAGGAGTTGGTAGGTGGTAACACCAACCTGTTCAAGATTTGATTCTTTCTTTTCCTCATTGAAAAAATAATAATAAAAAAATTGACAAAAAAAAAAGTATTAAAAAAAATTCCTGTAATTATGAAAAATCAGTTGACTGACATGATTGTAGAAGGATCAGCCTGAAAACCAGCATGCTGGAAGGAAGATCAAAATTTCAATAAAAAGGGAACGTTACTTGATTTTTTAGATATGTTGGTTGCCACCAAGAAGAAGCAAGTTCAAGGAACCTAGCCCTTACCCAAGTTTGGGGTAACTAGCATGGAAATTTTTATCCAAGTGAACGCTTAATTCCCGCTGCAATTACTTTTTCTGGCACCAGTGTAGGCAGACCTTGAAGATAAAATTTTTCCTTTATTCTATTTCCCATTTCGTAAATTCCCACTATTTTTCTTTTTGTAAATCCCCATTAAATTACTCTCCTCTTTCTTCTAAGAAAACTACCCTTACCCTATTTCGTAAAATCCGTCTTTTTCCCCTGAATTGTTTCCACATCCCATTCTCGTTTATCCCCCTTAGTGATATTATTCTTGGAATCCCTGTAGTAATGTTCATTCCCATTCTGAAAATCACCCATTTCCCACTTCTTTATTCCCTCATAAATTGATTACAGAATTTGATGTAGTCAATCCAGAAGGCATGCTCATCAAACACCAAAGGATGGCAAATAAAACATTTCTTGTATATTGAGGCAAATTTTTTTAAAAGTCCAGCTACAGAATTGTGTTATATCATAATTTTTATTTTGGTAAAATCCCTGGTGCAAGATGCACAGTGCAGTGCAAGCAGGATCAGTGCAGGAGCGCCACTAACTGTGGAAGCAAGTGCAAAACAAATTTCACATAGTACAGGAGCGCCTTATGAAGAATGTTTATGGAATTTCATTACTCTGCACATGAGTGATTCTTGCACTCATAGATCATAGCATTATATATTTTAATTAATACTTTGTTTTATCATTCACTGACTTAGAAAAAATTTTAAAGTGCATGACATATTGGGTTTTGAAATCTAATTTTTTAACGAGTACTGAAATATGTCTTAAATGAATTATGAGGTGGACCGTGGGATAGTACAGATTGTTTGAAAACTCATATTCACCTCCTTTGAAACAATCTCCCATCACTTGTTCATCATTGTCTTACCTCCTAACCCGATCATTATGACCATTGCACCGCCGCCGCATAAGCCTCCACCAAATCTAATCATTATTTCTCACCTGTAGCAGTATGATATGTATCTTCATCTGATCCAAGGAGTCGTTCTTTTATCATTTAACATGATCGGTTGGATGTGACTAAAAATACGGAGGATGGATGAACCTTCGACATAAAATTCTCAACAACCATTGGTATCACTCACTAAAATCCTTTTGAGGTTGTGACAGGGAATTGTGACAAATTCGAACATGGCACCCATAAGGAATGAGCCATCGTCCTTGAAGGAGATAGAGTAGATTGCGGAATACTGAAATAGTCTTGCACTATTGCAAGAATCCGGATTCCTTCCATTTTTGCAGAAATTCTATGGCTTCGACATGGCCGTGGTTCTAGAGTTTACGAATACATTTGAAGGAGGCCAAGCTAGGTTCGACTCATTAGAATTCGAAGTCATGGAGGAGTCCATTGTGTGAGCGACAGGCTTGCCAATTACAGGGGAGAAATGGTTCAACAAGGAGCTGCTTGAAAAGAAATGATGGTGTCAGTTTGTGAGTGACAGAAAGCTCAACGTTGACTAAATGAAAGGGCTTCCACAAAGCACCATGCTTAGAAAATGGTGAGACCTCTTGTACATACTACAGAAATGTTTTACCTGCGAGGGACATTACACATTAGTGTTTGTGTAGCATATCAAGTTGTTGTTGCACTTTGAGTCAAGGAAACTTACTAATTTTCCTTACTACCTGCTCCTAAGTCGCGAGAAAATGGTGAAAGGTGTGCAGAGTGGAGACACAAGCCAAGTTGCATATAAGCTATATCATCATGGGCTTATCAAAATCCTCGTCAAGAAAGTGATAGAAGAAAATAGAGTGACCTGGAAGGAATTCCTGAAGGAGTTTCGGGCGAGGAGTGCAGGGAAGTCTGCTAGCACAAGTGCAAGTAAGAAAAGGAAGGTAGAGACATCATCCCCTGCCAAGAAAAAGGGTAACGCCGGTGCAAGTAGAAAAGAATTTTGTCGAAGACACTCTGACCTCGGTAAAGAAAAGAAAAATCAGAACCCCGATAAAGAAGAAGGTTATCTCTCTAGGGATGAATCATTATCGGTCAAGCTCTCCGACTGTGATAGAGAATCACCTTAGGTTTTGCCTAAAGACCATAACCTTTCAATGCTTGTAGATGCAGTGGCCCACACTATGGTAAACAAAGAAAACATGGAAAAGGAAGATGACACATTGTTTTCTACCCTTGTTCACAAATTAAGAAAGAAGAATATGACACCGAGTGTAGGTGAAGTTCAAGCAGAGGGTCACGAGGATGATGAGGCACAACACATGGAGACCCTCGACAATTTTGATGAGCAGGACATTGAAACCCTCAATGTTTTTTATGAATAGGGTACTGAAGCCCCTGCTAGTTTAAATGAACACTGTATTGGATCCCCTAAATAATTGGAAGAATAGGGCATTAAAAATCCTGTGGAGTTAAGTGCACAAGGTACTGAAACCCTTGGCATGAAGGCTTTGGAGGGCACCAAAACCCTCGGTGATAAGGAAACCCCGAGCGTAGAAACGTTTAGCGATGTTATAATGCAAACGTTGGACGACCTTAATCTTGACAATGACAGGACTTGCTTTGAGTCCATTGCAGAGAAGGTATTTACACCATAGTATCTGAGCATAGATCCCTCTACCCTCTACCTCAAAAACCAAATAGTGGAATTGGAGAAGTTCATGACCTAGAGGCTTTGAACCAGGTCATGAAGGAGAAAAATTGGCAAAAGCAAGGTGAGGCAGAGCTGCTCACAAAGGTCAAAAAGAAGAAACAAAAAGTGAAAGTATGGAAGTATCAGGCTTCCAAGTGCTGCAAATGCCTCAAGAAGGTGACTAAGCAGCTGAAAGGAAACTAAGATAAAAAGCCAAAGGTAGTGAAAGCAGGGATAAGTATTGAAGTACAGGATTGAGAGCTGGCCACCCATTTTTGAAGTTTTTTTGCAGAAGGTAAAATGTTGTGTGAGGAAACACAACAGCTTAGGGATGGGAGGATGCTGGTGTCCCAAATTTCTCTATTTTTAACCTATTCCCATAAGCCTTAACCTCTATTTTATCTCTATTTAACCCTGTCATTACTACACTAGTCCAAGATAATCATATATTCCTACATATACTTTGTATTTCATAATTAATATTTATTAAGTGCTTTATTAATTACTTTACATAGATTTCATACCTTTTAGTATCTCTTTTAACTTATGTTTAACTTTCCTAAAAGTAATTGAAGAACTAAGTTTTAATCATTATTTAGCATGATCAGTGCAGGCAGATTCCTGCACTGCCAACAATGTTACTGCATGATCTCCATGATAGTTCGAATCCTTCCACGCATGTGTTTTTTATCCACGACTATTAGTTTGGTTGCAGACTATCTGATGTTGGATATTGGTGACGTATAGTCAGGGATACTTTCCAAGAATATGGTCTATGGCTAGAAAAGTTTGTGCTTTATTATAACCATTAGACGGTTTTGCAATGTTGTTTGTTAGTTTGTTCGGTCGAAATGCTTGAATAGGAAATGATTGTAATTAGTAGAATATGGCTAGGACTGAGAGACTGTGTATAATGTAGACCATAGGTAGAGCCAAGCTAGCAATCTCTGAGTTTGTAATTTTATTTACTTTGTAATTTTGTATTGCCCTCGGTTCTGGGCTAGACTCGCATTATCATGTATATTTGTTGATCAAGTTTAATGCAAGGAATGCACCATGTTTTCTTCACGCTGTGTCTAATTTTTATTTCATGCATGATTAAGTGTTGAACCATTTCGTTTCCTAAACAGGAAACGAGTTGGTTGGCTAGAGACCAGTCAACCCAGATCGTTTATCCCTGTGCTTTTTCCATTTAAAAGGTTTGTGTTAACATTTATTCATTTGTAGTTGCATGGCTTGGATTGTTCTTATGTTTATTTCAAAAGTTCTGAGTTAAATTCATTTCATAGTCAAGTGTGAACAAATCCATAGTTTGGAAGTTTAATTAAGTTTATTTCTTTCTTGCAGTTTCTTTCCTGTAATTTCCTTCCTGCAATTCTTGTCTTAGTTTTCTTGCACTTAGGTAGTGCAGGAAGATTCTTCCTGTACCAATGCATGTATTTTCATGTGCTTCGGTTTCTTCATTTACTTCACAGCAAGTGTTACATTCATTTTCCTTTTTATAACTTCATTTATTCATGCAAGGAAAAGTATTGTTAATTCAAGTAATCATTCTTAATGTTAAGAGTTATACTTTTGAAGGATCTAAGAATTTTTACGTGAATTAAGGAAGGATGTTATTACAAACACCATACTTTACACTTGCATTTTATGACTTAAGAAAAAGGAACATAAACGTTATAAGTGAATTGTCGAAAGTTAATTGATGCATGCAAATTACCTTGACTGTTGCTTTGATTATTCCAAATTGTTTTTTCTTTATGAAGTTTACTTTCATTGCAAAGTTTAGTTAATTAAAGCATTCTTTTTCACATGTAATTTATCTTGGAATCTAGCTTGCAATTGCAATTCTTTTCAACGCGTCTTTTGGTTCTTTTCAAAGTAAATTGGAAACTTTAATGAAGGAAGCTCTATCTCGGTGGAAGAGTTGGTCTGTTGTCACAGGAAAAAAGTGCTCTAAGCCTTGAGGCTAAGAGAACCTCCATAAAGACATAAGTCTTGAGTAAATAAGGTAAAATATACTTTTTCACATAAGTACTATACATGCACTAGTGCAAGCAGATTGCAATAGTACAAGAACAGGTTGCTTGGTGTAGAAGGAAGATCAATTGGGAAATAGATCTTTGCAAAGGCCCACTTGTTAAGCTGTTAGCCATCTATACTGAAGATAAACATAGTATTTCATTTCAGCATTTAAGATTTCTTCCAGTTGTGTGAAAGTTCCTTTACTTGATTTCCTCGCAAATTATTCTTTTACATTCCAGCACTAGAATTGTTTTGGTGTCGATTGCCTTTAAGATTTGTTTCTATCTGATTTTGCAACATTTCATTTAAGAAGTAGGCTTAGGAATATGAAAATTCCATACCACTTTTGGCATTACTTGTGCTTCATCTCTAAGTTTACAAAACCCCTGGGTTGACAATTAAGTGTTGAGGAGTTTGCTTAAGTGAAATTCCTGCACCCAACACGAACCTCACGTTGCATGTTATCCTTTAAGGTCCCTATGAAGACCGAAATCCTATGCTCCTCTGGAATATCATTTAACCTTATATTCAATTTTTGCAAGTCCTCAATGTGCTCTGCCATTGAACCCTTTTGTTTGAGATTTTATCAATTGGCTAAAGAAGGTGTTGCTCTTTGTGTCCTCATAATGTGCTATCATTTCCTGCGTAAAAATTGACCAAGTGACAAGTGGTTTACAAGAACAAAGCCATTTATACCATAGAAACTGATTTTGTTCTAAAAATAAAGATGCAATGCGTACCTTTTGTGTGTTTGACACATCATGTAGATCAAATATTTGTTCCATTTGTAGTATCCATGTCACCAAATCCTTTCCATCAAACTTCCTCATATAGATATTTGGAATGTGGTTAGTCTTTAACCCACCATGTGAGTATCTAAAATCAGATTTTGTATTCTTTTAATTCTCATCATGATTTTCGTTGAGTACCTTGTCACCATGAAGAAGCATTTCTCGTAGTAATTTTGTCAAACCTTCCTTCAAACCTTCCAGGTCCCTTTTCAAATCTGTTTTTAGACCAACCTTAAAACCTTCCATCTTGAAATTCATCATTTTGTCCATGTTGGATTTCAAACCATCCATCTTAGCCTCCAGATCATTTTTGGTTACTCTTTATGAGAGTGAAATTTTTTGCACTTGATCTTGCAATTTTGATATATCATGATGCATTTCTCCCACTTCTTCATGCGTCATAGAAGATATTTTTCGTTTCTTACTAGGTGTGTCCATTTTTTGTTTTGAGGAATTTTGAAATAAAACAATGATATATATGCTTCACTATGCCCTTTGAATCACTTCAAACTGATTCTTCAAACAAAATTTATGCAAAATTTAAAAAATACATCATTTTTCTTGCTTTTTAGGAGCTCGATATTGAAATTGTTGTATCTCTACACTTTCGGATCTCCAAGGTTTGAAATTTTATGCTATGGTAGCCCTCTAATTATTATTTCCAAACCCACAAGTCATATCAATATTGGATTCTTCAATAAATATGTATTCCTGATCTTCCACGATGACCTAATTATAGACTTGTTGAGTATAGAAAAATTATACAGAGTTCCATGTGTCAGTATTTCAACCATTGGCTCTAAAAATGATACACAAGAAACCAGCTTATGTGTAATTGTAGACACTATTTACAAAATCCAAATCTCATGCTCAGAGAGAAAGTTATGATGATTTACCGTAGGTCACTTGTTTGAGATGGAATTCTGGAGCGTGCACAAAACCTAACTTCCTCAAACCATATCTCCAAAAATATATCGAACCAAGATCTAAAATTTGTATACCAATTTCATCAAGATTTCCTCTCTATGTGGTCAAAATTTTAGTTTCTGAAACCTTGTATAAAACATGTTATAGCGAAAATACCAAGATGGCCTCTTTGGAGCAATGAAACCCTAGAATCCAAATCTCATATACCAAATGTTATGCAACGAGATCACAAAAAAGATAGACTAATGACTTAAAATTTATCCTCTTCGAGAGGGAAACCTCCTCTACATTAAATAAATGAACAATTCTTGGATGATACAAATGACAAGGCCTCCTTTATATATATAAGAGTCTAAGGGGTCACAATATAATTAGAGCCTACATAACAATAATAATGTAAGGGCATAACAATAACAATAGTGGGCTTATATGGGGCACAATAATAACAATATGGGGACTACATGGGAACAACAATAACAACAAGGAGGCTACACTAACAATAAAGTTAACGGCCTACACTAGTATTATAGGGGCCTAATAGATGGAAAAGGAAAAGGATATCCTGACTAATGAATTTTTTGAAATAAATCAAGAAGTTGTAGCCTACAAGGAGAAAAATGCAGAGTTGTTACAAAAGATAGAAAAGCATGTATATACAACTGTGCTACAACTTAATTCATAGGACCCAACAGATAAGTTTATCGAGGTTATGGAAGAGATGAAAATATCAGAAATTGAATTGAAAAAAGATCTGGATGACTCCAAGAAACAACTAAAACACAAGAAGAGACAACTAAGCATGGCAAGAGAGACTGTAAACTAGAATAATACAAACTATAAATAAGCATGTGATGGGCTCAAAGAATTAAAAGAAAATATTTAGGAAGCATTTCCTTGATCCATGCAAGGGGGATTATATGGGGAGACATAATCCAGAAAATTATAGTTGTCTGGGATCATCTGATTGTCATAGCTGAAGAAAAATTTATGATCAAGACCTCTAAAGTTATTATTCACACAAATAAAGATAAGATATAGGAAAGTGTAGCTGGAAAAAATTATCATGAATTACTTAAATTCCAAATCCTCTCAGGAACTTAAAACAGTGGACATTGTAGACATGACAGTTGTGGTGTTTGAAATAAATAAAATGGATGAGAGAAGCATGTATGGAAAGAACACACAAAGCAAGTTAGAGGAATCCAAAGAATCTGTGACATATTTCAACTCTAATTTTGACAAAAGGATAAGAGCATGGCTACCAACATGTTGGGATCAACATGGGAACCTTTTCTTCTGGGAATAGAATGAAATACTATTTGTGGAAGCAAAAAGAAAAATTAACTCCTTGCATAAGAAAATTATAGTGTTAAAGGGATCAACAATTGTCAACTACTTGCAAAGATACTTTCAACTGTTATGGTTAGCTAAGAATTTATTTATTGATAAACCAAGCTACACCAACTTAACAAATTTGAGGATGGCCTATAGTAGAATGCTTCAGTGCGTAGACCCCAATTTGGAACTTTGAAAGAAATATCATAATTTGGTCACATCATTGAATGTTCGAGTCATTAAGCCTAGAACTTTATGATGCGAGTAAAAATTATTGAGAGCAAAAGAGTCTCGAATTTCAAAATAGTTTATTTTAGAAAATTTGAAAAAAAATTGTATTTTGTAATTCTGAAAAGGTTTAGAAATATTTTAGTCTTTAAATATTTTAAGAGAACTAAGTAGTTTTAAAAAGTAGTTAGGGCAGTTAACAATTTTCATAACTACCTCGCAATGTAAACTTTCTTTAAAAGAAGACCGAAGGACCAATTTTGGGGTTTCGATTTTTGGCCTGAAGATAAAACTTTTGTTGTGTTATGTGCAAATTTTCTTGGAGAATCGATGAAGTTTTTTCAGATGATTCTATATATGTGTTGATTATAGCATGTTCTTCTATCTTTGTAAGTCATTTTATATAATTCTTTGATGGATATATGTGTAATGAAGTTGTTGGTTCTTTTTCATTAATAGATTTATTTATGCTTTGATAATATCATAAGGTACATGTAGATTTTATTTGAAGTAACCTTAAACTGCTCTCACATTTATCATCAGTTCACTTTCTTGCATTTTATTATTTCAACTAAATTTCTATGTAAAGGATTCTACCTCATCCCTCTGCATTGAAAATTTTTCTTTGATATTAAGTCCTTCCATACTACAACTTGAGTAAGCTATACTCACAGACATCTTGGCCATCTTGAAAGGCTTTGTCATTTTCTCCAAGAGTAGAAAGTACACTACATTTTAAAGAAACATCTTTGGGAAATAATGTTTACAGTTATAAAATAAAATCTTTTTACTTATTTTGAATAAATGTCCTATGCATTGGCTCCTCTTAGCTAGAGGTTGTTCATCAAATTACAACACCCCCCAAGCATAATAGGTCTACAAATACAATTTTGTTTGTCCTATTCACTTTCTCTTCTCTTCCCCAAACAACATGAGTCTCTTTCAACAAGAAGACAAAAAGAAAAAATATATCTCTCCATTACCCAACTACCACTCGTTTTGGTAGTTGGTAACTACCTCAACCTCACGAATAGGTGGCGGGTAGTTACTATCTCATTAATAAGATTTTGTTTTCCGCTCTCAAAGACATCATCATGTCTTTTAGGGAAACAATAAATTGACCATTTCCATAATTCACAACAACTAATCATTTAGATTAGATGCCTAAGACTTATTAATGGGTAATTAATATTCATCATAACTGTGAAACCTCATCTATTTCAACCAAATGTATTCCCAACATTAATTTTCTAGACCTCTTTATTTATTATAAACATCTCAATTATAGATTTATAGTCATTCATTATTAGTAATAAAGTACTGATAATTAAATTCTTCATATGTATTTCAAACTTTTAACATTCAAAAAGGAAACACATATTTACAATTATTTACATAAAAACCTCAAGTTAGGGGACATCAAAATTATTGCCTCTACCTTTCATCATTGCACACAAGATCCTTAAATGACTAGTGACCACATAGTCCACAAGAAATTTGTTATCGATTTGTATAGTTCGTAAACACTAACAAAAATATGAAAAAGAAAGAATGTTTCTTAATACTTGAGCCATACAAAGAGTTTTTGGCTAGACAAGTGTAACAATACCTAGAATAGGATACGTATTTTGACATTTCAGGGACCATTTTTATGAACATTTTTAACTTAAATTCTTTTATAATCCTAAGATGTCATGTTAAAAATTAACATAAATTTAACTTTTGCGAAATTAAATATGTGTGTATGTCGTTCTTCATGGTTCCCATATATGTATATGTCTGGCATGATTTGTGCATACCTAAATGTCTATGTAACTCAAGTTCCATAATCACTATGAGTACAAAAGTGAAACAATGTTTCATGAAAAGCTATTATATGAATGACCACTTGATATAAATAAAGGAACCTACTTTAAATAACAAATATATCACAATAAAATAATTAACAAATTGTTGACAGTGTTGGACTCGCCAACATGTCAGGGGATCTCCCCTTAAAGAAATCCAACCTAGATCTCAAACCGTTTGGAGTAGGTGTCCCAGCAGTGGGTAGTAAATGTATGCCTTAACTACGATAGCGCGTTGAGGTAAGCAAGATTGACGATGTACATCCACATGTTATCTACACTTACCTGCAAATCTTCACTGGTGGTCGTGAGCATCAACTAGTCGAAGTATGCAACGAGCTCCAGCCTAACTCAGATCTTCTCTTTGGCCTTGTAGAGCATACCAATCAATGGGGTGCCATACTTCCTCACCAAGACATCCAAACTCCTGTACAACCATGCATACAAAGCCTCGATACTAGTGATGAGCGATGAGAGCTCCTCATAGTTCTGGATCTGATCCCAGATACGTGCTTTGTCCAACTCCACCTATGGCTTCATAATCTTGTGCAAGTCAAATGGGCCCCCCTTGTACCTAATTGTCCATGTATGTACATGATCAACTGTGTGTGCATATCTGCAAGTGTTTGCACTATCCTCGTGCAGTGCTGTTGATGACCATGTAGGTGGACAATTGCCTTATGCAAGGTGATAAACCTATCATACAGTCTATGTGTGACTATCTTAAGAGCTAATACTTTGTAAAGTATGGCCATCTTCATCTCTGCTCTAGCACATCCTGTTGATTGTTCCTCTCTCTGCTTGGTTTCTTTCAAATCCTTATCCATGCGCTCGTTTTCTCCTATCAGGCATCTAACACTCGAGATGGTGGCTTCTGCATCAGCCTTTGTAGCATCATCTGAGGTGGCTAGATGTCTTTATACATCTGACATAATCACCCGTTCTTCTAAGTGCATAGGTGATTCATGCTCATTCGGGGTATGCGCTCTACATGCTTGTACAACCCTGTGTTGCAATTCATCAAAGGCTATGTTGTACATTTCTATTCTTAGATGGTCCCCAAGGATAATGGTATCCCCTTGTTCACTCTGAACTTGCTCTACTGTTGGAGCTGGTGAAGCCTGTTGAGTGACCTCAATTGTTTTTGGCATGAGGTTGGTATCCTGATCTTGTTCTCGCTTCTCCACCTCCATGTCCATTTGTTCTACTACCTATTCACAGTGTAGAGAAAGTTCATGTTCCCGTGACTTCTCACCCTATTCCTCATCTGCTATTGGTTCAGAGTCTTCAACCTGTATTGGTGTAGTTTGTGTTGTCTGCATGCCTTACACTTCTTCCTGTTTCGGCTCTTGTTCTTGTTCATTATGTCCTTCCTTATCTCTTCTGCATAGCTCTTGTTCTTCCCTCAACTTCTGCTGGAATTCCCACAACATCCTCTCAGTATCTGCCATCCTTGGTTGTTGTTGAAAATGCAACAAGATGATGGAGCTTAGTGAAAAGAAGTCGCCTTCACTAAGTGGTCCCGCAGGCTATTTTTGGCGCAAAGTCTATTTTTAGACTATGTCTATTTTTAGACGTATGGATCATGGTCTATGGGTTGCAGGATGTTATTTGTGGATGATTGATCATGTTCATAAAAATAGATAGACCTCTATTTTTAGACATATGGGCGGAGTCTATTTTTAGACTGCTAGCCTAAATATAGAACAGCTGAATATTATTAGCTCTTAATAATATTTGGACTATAAACATTATCTTATCCTCTTGGAGCACTTCAGTTCGAGCTACAGATGTGGCACATGCAACTACCAAAAGGAAATATGCTTTTCTTATGGGTTAGTTGAGCTATTGCATGAAGGACTTCAGTTAGAACTCAAGTGATTGAGTTTTGTGGAGTTGAATGAGGAGTTGATGGAGTTTTGTTCAGTTTGACGTTGAACTAGTTGTATTTAGTCTAACTAACAAATATACTAGTGATGAGTGGTGTGAATTAATTATTAATTAATTCACTAATTATTAACTCATAAATCAACTAAAGAATACATCAGTTAACTCAGTGCATGGACAGTTTAATGCAGACAAGTGTTAGAGGTGAGTGAAAGGGAAAGACAGTTGTTAGTTGTGACTATAGTTGTGCATGAGATTTGTACAATCAATGGATTGAGTATTGCCAATGAGGATTTCATAGTGTTACACAAGGGAAATGCGAGTTTGGTTCAGCTATTCTCATTCTATTCTCATGCAAGATTACGCAGTGGACGCAGGCAAGCAGCGGAGGAGATTTGAGCCAGTGATTGATTCAGATTTGAGCTAGTTTGTGTGTAACAGGTGGAGATAGTACTGAGTACTTGCAAGGAGTATTGTACTATGTATTGTTACATGTTCTCAATCAATATAATATATAGATAGTTGGGCGTTTTCTATTTCATGCTTCCCCTGTGATATATTGTGTTGATATGTGTGATTGTTGCTTCAATGTGCGCATGCGATTGTTTCTTAATTCCGCAAAATTGATGATCAACGTAGAGGAGGTTATGTATTATGCATGATTCCGCAAATAGTGTATAATCAGGATAATCTCTGTGAATAAGTGTCATATTATTCAGAATTTCTACATGGTATCAGAGCTCTCTGATTTGTAGAATAGATTCTACATGATATCAAAGCGAAGTTGATCATCGGATCTATTATTCAAAAAGTATTTACATTTTATTTCTTCAGGAAGATTCTGTAATCGGGCCAGGTAGCCTCTGTATTCATCCTTCTCTTGGAAGGTGAGATATCCGGTGAATGCCCATATAGTTGATCTTTGTACGAGAAATACTTTGTTCTCATAAATTTTAGATCAAAAGCAGTTGAGTTTTGAGCTGGTGCAATAGTGCTCAAGGATAAAACTCAGAAACATTAAATGTGAGAATGGAGATAGTATGCCCCAGCATCTCACAAAGTTCACCCAATGCCAGGATGAGTTGGGAAGTGTGGGGGTGACTATCGATGATGAGGACTTGGTGAGCTTGGCTATCCTTGGTCTTCCGAAGAGTTGGCATTCCTATCAGGACTCTGTCAATGGTCGGGAGAAAATGCCAAGATGGGAGAGACTTTGATCGGATCTTGTGCAAGAGGAGATCAGGCGGAATACCAGGGAGGAAATCCAAGGAGGGATCCGAGGAAGGATTTAAAGGTGAGGCACTTGCTTCACAGTTTGATTTGGATTTCACACTCTTCGCATGCATGGTTTCATCCATGGTGGGAAGTGGTTGGTTTCTTGATAGTGGAGCTTCTTTCCACATGACCGATGACAAAAGTTTGTTCAGTACTTTGGAGGAGAAAGATCTCCAGATACTCATAGCTTTGGGTAATGATGAGAAGTATAGTGTCTCAGGTGTAGGCACGGTTATTTTTCAGAGGGAGCATGGAGCTCACCTTACCTTGACCGATGTCAAGTATGTACCAGGACTGAAGAGAAACTTGGTGTCAATCGCGATGCTGAAGACAGAGGCTATGATGTAGTCTTCAGAGACGGAAAGGTTTTCCTTAGACACATCATCACTAGACAGGTGAAGCAGATTGGTTCACGGGTCAAGAACCTGTATGCTCTTAAGGTTCAAGATGCATGCAAAGCCTT
>APFE031185072.1:1200-14183 GCA_000404065.3 Pinus taeda | reverse complement strand
ACTACCTCTCATGGAAATGGTCATACGTTTGAATGACTTACTTAACGCAGTTGAATCCCAAAATGATATCTAATAGATCCCATTGTGTTGGACGATATTGATCCAACATCAGAATGGGTGGAGGAGACTGAAGATCCTGTGTTTGAGGCTGATTTTGATATCGACATGGCTTTAGCGGTGGATGAAGCAGATTTTGTGGCGGCATCAAAACTAGGATCAGTAGCGACATCAAGGAAAGGCAAAGAACCAATAGAAGGCACTAGTCGTGCAGGTCGGCAAACTCGTGCTTCCATTAGGTCCACTTCTATTGTTATTGGTGGCATTGCTATTGAGGTTGCAGATCATAATGAGGCATCCTCAGACTCTGAACCAGATGATGTCTATGTAGCTCTTGATGATGATCCTGTGGCTAGTAGTGGTGATGAACTTGATGATTGATCACGTGTACACTGTAGACATGATATGTATTTTTTTATGACATTGGTGATGAGCCTCATTGCTTATGTATTTTTTTATTTTGTCGATGATATGTATTGCACTCGGTGCCATTTCGAGATATTCACCTTTACATGGTATATAAATGAGCAAAATTTGCATATTTTGTCTCTATTGGCTTGGAATCATGGTTTTAAATCTTAAAAATAGGTTTGTTTCATTAAAAATTAATTATTTAATGTATTTTTCTAAAACCGGTTCGTTTAGACCAAACTAGTCTGGGTTAGACCGATTCCGGTCGGTAAACCGATACATTAGGTGGACCGGTCTGGTCAGTAGTTCCGGTTTTAAAAACACTGCCTGAAACACAGAGAAAACCCTCAAATCTGAATAAAATCTGCCATAAAATTCACCTCTTAGCCGTCGGTTTGTTGCCTATCAATCTTAGCCCTCAAAACAATGTCAAGAATACACAAAAATGCTCCTTATCCACTTCGTTTGAGCTCCGTCTGATTTGTGGCTAGTTCAGAGGTATATTCTTTGATATGTCACTCATTGGATGTGTGAAATGAGTTCTCTCCTCTCACATACTTATATTTTTTGCTTAGGGCGACTTCTAGCCTTTAAAGAAGGGTCTCTTTAACTAAGGCCGACTTGATCCTTAAGACAATTCACCCACTCAAAACATATAAAAATTCATTTCTCTACAACGAGAAGGGCTCTCTTGGTGGTTGAAGCGACCCCTTGCTCCTCTAAGTGTGCTCTATCATGTCCAAGTGTAAATTCGTTAAATCTCCTCATGGATTCACACCCACGACTTTGGGTGCAAAGCCCACCGCTTGGGTACTCTTGCCCACAAAGCCCATGTGGGTCCAAATCCTCAACAACCCTGTACCCTAGAGTCTGGAGTACCCCCTAAGTTACAAATCTCAACACTCCTTAGCAAGGGAGGTACTTCCAACACTAGGAAGTTACTCGTCACCATCTACAGAACTTGAAGATCTGAAACTTCTATAGGGTCGCTCCTTCTGAGTCTACATGGTCTCCACTGACTCATACTGTTATTGATCTCGTGTCCTACAAGGTCAGTCCGAGCTACGGTCAAACACGGACCACCATCACTACAACTCAGTCCTGCAAGCACTCATACTCCCGGGTCAAACACAACACATGCACATCCCTCCAATATCAGATATGCAACATCACGATCCAATGAAGTAACTAGCCTTCCACCATCCTATCCATCACACGAAACAATCTTGTCCATGCCAATCTCATATATGTTAAAGTAATCCTTGAGTTGTCACAACGATCCATGGCAAGTCAAAGGAAGTCCATGTTCAACAACCTTCCATACAACAAACTGTTGTTCACCAGGTTCACTACCAATTCACGAGAACTCCCAGCCAATCTCATTGCCAAGCTAGTCAAGACCACACCTCCATGTCTTCAACTGAATCCTCTGCCCCATGATCTAGACAATCTCAGCTCTCTCTAAGTTGCTTCGTTGTGTACACTCTGATTCACTGAAACCTGCTCCTTTAGGGCACTAAACACGACTCACCAAGTGCCCTTTAGTTGATCATTAGTCCATCATTGAATCAACACATAGTGTCTTATTGTGAGTTGTTCACAACTTAGTTTGTGGACAATTCCTAAACTACCCACTGTTGCTCCTCATCTCTTTGGGACTTCTTTCCACTATTTCCTTCCTGTGCTGCTCCAACTAAGACAATCTTAGGGCATGGAGGGTTGCCCACTCTGACTATTGAAAGTCCTTCTCCAACAATCAAGTTAGGGATGATTCATAAGCCTACTTGGTTGCCCTTATTTCTCCAAGAACCAAACCCCTAGGCTTCTCAAACTCTGCCCATCTTACAACATCAATACAAGAGGAAAAACATACCTTGTTCTGCAACCTCCTGCTGCTCCCTTTGACCTCGGCTTTTGTGCATTTTCTAAGTTGTGGTTAGGGCACACGTCAGCCCTAAATTCTTCTCCAAACCTTGTGTTTTCCCTCACTTCAGGCCTCTTCTAACTATGTTATCCCTTGCTGTGATTGCTGCCTACGTTAGGTCTCTTACTAGGCCTCTCGGCCTTCCTTAATATATGTCATTCACCAGCAAATCAACCCAGAGAACTTGCGGCTTGAAATACAAAGAAAAACATCCTCAAACGTCCACAAAATCTTCCCATGATTCAACACTTATCCCTTGCCTTGTTGCATATCAATATCGTCCCAAAAACAGTCTCAAGAAGACACAAAAATGCTCCTTCTCTACTTCCCTTGAGCTTCTTCTGATCTGCAACTAGTTCAGAGGTATATTCTTTGATGTGTTGCTCCTTGGATGGGTGGAATGATGTCTCTCCTCTCACAAATTTATATCTTTCTCTTAGGCTGACATCTAGCCTTTCATGAAGGGTCTCTTTAACAAAGTCAGAATTGATCTTTAAGACATTTCACCCACTCAAAACATATAAAAATTCATTTTTCCATAATGACAAGGTCTCTCTTGGTGGTTGAAGCAACCCCTTTCTCCTTTAAGGGTGCTCTATCATGTCCAAGTGCCAAGACATCAAATCTCTTCATGGACTCACAACCACAATTTTGGGTGCAAAACTCACAGCTTGGGTACTCTTGCCCACAAAGTCCATGTGTGTCCAAATCCTCCACAACCTTGTACCTTAGGGTTTGGAGTACCTCCCAAGCTACAAGTCTCAACAAAGGATGGTAAGGTTGAGCAAGCAAGCATACAGACCCTTCAACAAATCAACCATTGTGCTAATAGACAACACTATTGCCTTGTGGCCCCTAGGATTTTAGGTGTCCAATATGTTTAAATATGCTTAAATCCCTCTACAAAAAGAATTATTTCTCTTATGACAACATAAATTGCATTATTCCTAATAGAATTGCTTCTAATTTAGAAAATTTATATATTTTGCGATATAGCATGGAATATAAATGGACTGTACTTAGGTTGGATGACAAATTCCTACCTTCAATTCTCTAGTTTAACTTTTATTAGAATGCTAATAGTTTATTGTGTATCCATTTTAGATGGGTGATTCCAGTGAGCACGAATATGTGAATTACAATATGGATTATCCTCCTTTATATAACAAAACTCAAAGGCATGTATATTTCATATTATGATTGATTATTACATTCAACTCTCTAATATAATTTTTATAATGATTCTAATATTTTTTGTAGATGGCTTGTTTTGGTGAGCAGAAGTAAATGGAATACAAAATAGTGTCTATCGTTATATAACAAGTTCTTTACGAGGTATGTTTCCTATTATAAATAATTATCGGTTTTGAATATGCTTATCATTAATATCTATCTTTGTATTTTAACCTTATTCACCCCACTTTTTTTCTTTTTAGTAGACGAGAGGAGGATACTGCTTCTTTAGGAGGTATGTTTCCTATTATAAATAATTATCGGTTTTGAAATATGCTTATCATTACAATCTATGTTTGTATTTTAACCATATTCACCCCACTTTTTTTCTTTTCAGCAGAGAAGAAGGATACTGCAATAGAAATAATGTGCAAGGGGGGAGTGTCCAAGTTTTTGTTTGTTGTTGTTTACATATTTTGTTTTTGTCAAGTTTTAGAGTGACCATGCCTTGTGTTGTACTCATTTTCTCATTTCTTGTAGTTTGGTCTTGGTTTTGTTTGTAGGGAGAGAAAATGAAAGAAATGAGATGGAGGTTATCCTTCATAAATGAAGTTGAATCACCTTAACTATAAGCAATGCACTTCACTCACAATTATCTTTTCCTCATTTGTGACTCTATTTGCTTGCTTTTCAATTTATTATGTGTTATATGTGGTCTCAAATCAATTTATATTGATTTTCTTTGTGTAGTGAACGACTACAGTTCTATAGTCTATGAAGGTCAAGTGGCGAAAAGACCTTAGAGATTCTACAAACGCATCGCAAACGATTGGTGAGCCATATTTTTTTCCAACATAATAATATTGTGCTTTAATCCACCGTAATATATGTCATTTGCACGATGATTTATCCTTTTGTCATGGCTTCAAGGTAGTATGATCTTGTTAATGGGTGTGAGATTTGAGATTTTTCGAAAACTTTCATACAAAATAAAGAGAAAAGTTATACCTGTTTGTCATGGCTTCAAGGTAGTATGATCTTGTTAATGGGTGTGAGGTTTGAAATTTTTTGAAAACTTTGATACAAAATAAAGAGAAAATCTATACTTGGGTTCACTTTTTCAGGGCTTATTGTTCATGGTTGTTGTTGCTATAACATTAGTGAAGAGTGAGTAGGTATGTGTATGATTAATTTATCTCTCTGTATATTTTTTATTCAATTTCTTTTGTGGTTTATTCATGATTTCATATACAAAATTATTTTGTGCAGTAAGTAACTACAATCGTAGTGTTTGGGATGGTCGAGTGGAGAAGATAGTTTAAGCAATGCTAATGCAGCCTGAAGGATGGGTGAGTCATAGTTTTCCAATAAAATAGTATTTTTATTATTTGTTTGCACTACTATTTCTCCTTCGAGCATGGTTCTTGGGTTGTATTACTCAATTAGTTGATTGACATATACATCACATGGTATCTTTAAATTTGCATTTTATTTGCTCCATATGACACAAACACCCCCATAATGCATGCCCTATAGTAGAGGAAGGTAATGTTGAGCGAGAAAGCATACCAACCCTTCAACCAATCAACCATCGTGCTAACATACAACACTAACGCCTTGTGGACCCTATGGTATAAAAGCATTGTTTGTATTATTCCTAGTAGATGTACATCTACTTTAGAAAATTAATATTTTTTGTGATAATTAATATTTTTTTGTGATATAGCATGGAATATAACTGGACTTGAAGTTGCAAGCCAAGTTCATGCCTCCAAACTCTCTAGTTTAACTTTTATTAGAAATTTAATATTTTATTGTGTATTTATTGCAAAATACTTGTTCAGTGAGCATGAACACATGAAATACAAAATGGCCTCTCTTTTTATATAACAAACTCAAAGAGATGTGTGTTTCTTATTATGATTAATAATTGCATTCAAATCTCTAGCTTTATTTATATAACAATTCTAAGATCTTATTTTGTATCTTCTGTAGATGACTTGTTCTGATTAGCATGAGAAAGTGGAATACAAAAGAAAGTGTTCATTGTTATAAAACAATCTCTAGGGAAGGTTTGTTTCCTATTATGAATAATTATTGGTTTTGAAATATGCGTACCATTACTGATTGTGTGTGTTTTAACCTTATTCAGTGACTTCTTTTCCTTCTAGCGGAGGAGGGCACATTACAAGAGAGGTGATGTGGAGAGGGGATGTTTGCATTTTTTTGTTCTTATTTGCATGTTTTGTTTTGTTGAGTTTGAGTATGGCCATGCTTTGTGTTGTAATTGCTTTTCTTTGTTTCATTTTTTTTTCTCGTTTTTTGTACTTCTATCTTGGTTTCGTTTATTGGGTTTGTTGTACTCATTTTCCTTTTTTTTTTGGTTCATGTTCTTTGTAATTCTGTCTTGGTTCCATTTGTTGGGTGTGGAAAAGAAAACGAAGGAAGCAAACAAAAAAAGTCGAGGTTACTGTTCATAAATGAGGGTGAGTCAACATACCTATATGCAATGCACTTCAATTTAAAGTATATTTTGCTAATTTGTGGCTCCATATGCTTGCTATTGAATTTATTATATGCGTTATCTATGCTCTCAGATTCAACTATATTGATCTTCTTTATCTAGTTAAGAGCTACAATTGTACAAAGGTGAAGTGGTGAAGAGGCCTTAGACATTCTACAAATGTGGTAGAGGATGGGCGAGACATTCTACAAATTGTAAGTGATTTATTCTATTCGCTTCTATAATATTACCCAAGGGAGGGCAGGTATGTGTATGTTTAATACATCGCTTTGTGAGTTTGGTATTAAATCTCGTGGTTTATTCATGATCTCATATATAATATTACTTTGTGTAGTGAATGACTACAATTGTAGTGTCTTGGAGGGTTGAGGGGAGAAGATAGGCAATGTAGATGCTGCCCAAAGGATGGGTGAGTGATGTTGTTTTCCAACAAAATATTGTTTTTATTGTTTGTTTACTTGAAGTTTTCTCCTTCTAGTGTGGTTCTCGGGTAGTACCACTTAGCTAGTGGTTTGCCATATACATCAAATGGTATGTTTAAATTTATGTGATTTCGTGCTCCACATCACACGCACACCCCCAAACAATGTGCCATAGAGATGCAGATGTTGATTTTCCATGGCACTAGAGTATCTAGGTTAGGGTCTTTGAATCTATGACACGACCAACTCAAATGCCGCAACAAACTACTTTGCACAGTGGAATAAATACAACAATAAATCAATATGTACATAAATAGGCAACTTTTTACCATTTTTCAACAACCCAACTTCGTTATATTAACAAATTGTAGTACAATTGTCTAGGCCTCCTCTACCAAGGATCATGCCCCTCATACAATCACTGATACAGGAAATACAAACTAGGGTTTGATTTTAGTCCTTCGTTAACCAATCCACCGTGGAGAAAACAACACTTCACCTACTTGCTGATATAGCATTCCACAACTTCATCTGCCTCTAACAATGAATCTTGCTCCTTTAAGTCATTGAACATGGTTCACCAACTGCCCTCTAGCTAATTATTAGTCCATCAAATGAATCAACACATAGGGTCTTCTTGTGAGTTGCTTACAACTCTGTTTGCATACAACTCCTAGACTGCCCACTGCTTCTATTAAGCTCTTTGGGACCTCTTCCCATTATTGCCTTCTTGTATTGCTCCAATGAAGATCTTAGGGCATGGAGGGCTACCCAGTATAACTGTCGAAAATATTTCTCCAACAATTAACTTAGTGATGATTCATAGGCCTACTTGGTTGCCCTTATTTGTCCAAGAACCAAACCCCTAGGCTTCTCAAAGTCTGACCTTCTTATAGCTGTCAAAGTTCTTCTTGTAAAAAAGATCTAGGGTTGTAAGGACACCTTCTGCTCCCCTGCAAACAATCCTTTAGATGCCAATCAAACTCTGTCCAAACTAGGAAAACCATCTACTAACAAACAAATCAATAAGAACTAACAGACATATCTTGTTCTAAAACCTCTTATTGCTCGCCTTGACCTCGAATTTTTTGCAATTTCTGAGCTTTGGTTAGGGAAAATGTCAGCCCTAAATTCTGATACAAAACTTGTGTTTTCTGTCACTTCAGACGTCTTCTAACTATGGTGTCCCTTGCTGTGATTTCGGCCTAGGTTAGGCGTCCTAATAGGTCTCTCTGCCCTCCCCAAAAGATATGTTCTCAACCTTCAATCAACCCAGAGAACTAGCGGCCTGAAACACAGAAAGAACCCTCAAATATGAATGAAATATGCCCAAAATTCACCTCTTAGCCCTCGGTTTGGTGCCTATCAATCTTGGCCCTCAAAACAGTTTCAAAAAGACACAAAAATGCCCCTTATCCACTTCATTTGAGCTCCGTCTGATTTGCATCTATTTCAGAGCTATATTCTTTGATATGTCGCTCATTGGATGTGTGAAATGAGGTATCTCCTCTCACATACTTATATTTTTTGCTTAGGGTGACTTCTAGCCCTTAAAGAAGGGTCTCTTTAACTAAGGCTGACTTGATATTTAAGACAATTCACCCACTCATAACGTATAAAAATTTCATTTTTCTATAATGACAAGGGTCCTCTTAGTGGTTGAAGTGACCCCTTGCTCCTCTAAGTGTGCTCTATCATGTCCAAGTGCAAATCCATTAAATACCCTCATGGATTCACACCCAGAACTTTGGGTGCAAAGCCCACCACTTGGGTACTCTTGCCCACAAAGCCCATGTGGATCCAAATCCTCAACAACCCTATACCCTAGAGTCTGGAGTACCCCCCAAGCTACAAATCTCAACACTCCTCCTTAGCGAGGGATGTACTTCCAACACTAGGAAGTTACTCGTCACCATCTACAGAACCTGAAGATCTGAAGCTTCCATAGGGTCACTCCCTCTTAAGCTAGACTCCTTCTGAGTCTACATGGTCTCCACTAGCTCATACTGCTATTGATCTCGTTTACTACAACTCAATCCTGCAAGCACTCATACTCCCAGGTCAAACACAACACGTGCACATCCCTCCAATATCGAATATGCAACATTGCAATCCGATGAAGAAACTAGCCAGCCACCATCCTGTCTATCACATGAAGTAATCTTGTCCATGCCAATCTCATATATGCTAAAGCACTCCTCAAGTTGTCCCAACAATCCATGGCAAGTCAAAGGAAGTCCATGATCAAAAACTTGCCATACAAGAAATTGTTGTTCACCAGGTTCACTACCAATCCACGAGAACTCCAAGCCAATCTCATTGCTAAGCTAGTCAAGACCACACCTCCATGTATTCAACTGAATCCTTTGCCCCTTGATCTAGACAATCTCAACTCTCTCTAAGTTGCTTCGTCGTGCGAACTCTGATTCACTGAATCTTGCTCCTTTAGGGCACTAAGCACAACTGACCAATTGCTCTTTAGTTGATCATTAGTCCATCATTTAATCAACACATAGTGTCTTATTGTGAGTTGTTCACAACATCGTTTGTGGACAATTCCTAAACTGCTCACTGCTGCTCCTCATCTCTTTGGGACTTCTTTCCACTATTTCCTTCCTGTGCTGCTCCAATGAAGACAATCTTAGGGCATGGAGGGTTGCCCACTCTCACTGTTAAAATTCCTTCTCCAACAATCAACTTAGGGATTATTCATAAGCCTACTTGGTTGCCCTTATTTCTCTAAGAACCAAACCCCTAGGCTTCTCAAAGTCTGCCCTTCTTATAATGGTCGAATTTCTTGTCAGACTGATCTAGGGTTCCAAGCACACCTTCTTCTACCCTTCAAACTGTCCTTCAGATGCCCTTCAAACTCTTACCAAACAAGGACAACCATCCACTAGCAACAACATTAGTACAAGAGGACAAACATACTTTGTTCTGCAACCTCCTGCTACTCCCCTTCACCTCAGTTTTTGTGCATTTTGTATTTTCTAAGTTGTGGTTAGGGCACATGTCAACCCTAACTTCTTCTCCAAACCTTGTGTTTTCCCTCACTTCAGGCCTCTTCTAACTATGCTATCCCCTGCTGTGATTGCCGCTTACGCTAGGCCTCTTACTAGACCTCTCGGCCTTCCCTAATATATATGTCATTCAGCTGCAATCAACCTAGAGAACCTGCAACACGAAATACAGAGAAAAACCTCCTCAGATGTCCACAAAATCTTCCCATAATTTCCCTCTTAGCCCTCGACCTGTTGCCTATCAATATCGGCCAAAAAACAGTCTCAAGAACACACAAAATACTCCTTCTCTACTTCCCTTGAGCTCCTTCTGATCTGCAACTAGTTCAGAGGTATATTCTTTGATGTGTTGCTCCTTGGATGGGTGGAATGATGTCTCTCCTCTCACATATTTATATCTTTCTCTTAGGCTGACATCTCGCCTTTCATGAAGGGTCTCTTTAAGAAAGTCAGAATTGATCTTTAAGACATTTCACCCACTCAGAACATATAAAGATTCATTTCTCCACAATGTCAAGGACTCTCTTGGTGGTTGAAGCAACCCGTTTCTCCTTTAAAGGTGCTCTATCATGTCCAAGTGCCAAGTCATCAAATCTCTTCATATCTCTTCATGGACTCATAGCCACAATTTTGGGTGCAAAACCCACAGCTTGGGTACTCTTGCCCACAGAGTCCATGTGTGTCCAAATCATCCATAACCTTATACCTTAGGGTTTGGAGTACCTCCCAAACTACAAATCTTAACAAAGGATGGTAATGTTGAGCAAGCAAGCATACATACCCTTCAACATATCAACCATTGTGCGAATATACAACACTATTGCATACATACCCTTCAACAAATCAACCATTGTGCTAATAGACAACACTATTGCTCTGTGGCCCCTAGGATTTTAGGTGTTCAATATGTTTAAATATGCTTAAAACCCTCTACAAAGAGAATTATTTCTCTTATGATAACATTAATTGCATTATTCCTAGTAGAATTACTTCTAATTTAGAAAATTTATATATTTCGTGATATAGCATGGAATATAAATGCACTGTACTTAAGTTGGATGACAAATTCCTGCCTTCAATTCTCTAGTTTAACTTTTATTAGAATGCTAATATTTTATTGTGTATCCATTTCAGATGGGTGATTCCAGTGAGCACAGATATGTGAAATACAATATGGATTAACCCCCTTTATATAACAAAACTCAAAGGCATGTATGTTTCATATTATGATTGATTATGACATTCAACTCTCTAATATAATTTTTATAATGATTCTAATATTTTATTACATATTTTTTGTACATGGCTTGTTTTTGTGAGCAGATGTAAATGGAATATCAAATAGTGTCAATCGTTATTTAACAAGTTCTTTAGGAGGTATGTTTCCTATTATAAATAATTATCGGTTTTGAAATATGCTTATCGTTACTATCTATGTTTGTATTTTAACCTTATTCACCCGATTTTTTTTTATTTTTATTTTTTATTCTTCAGTAGATGAGAGGACATTGTTTTTTAGGAGATATGTTTCAGATTTTAAATAATTATTGGTTTTGAAATATGCTTATCATTATTATCTATGTTTGTATTTTAACCTTATTCACCCGACTTTTTTTCTTTTCAGCAGAGGAGAGGACACTGCAATAGAAATAATGTGCAAGGGGGGAGTTTCCAAGTTTTTGTTTGTTAAATATTTTGTTTTTGTCGAGTTTCATAGTGACCAGGCCTTGTGTTGTTCTCGTTTTCTCATTTCTTGTAGTTTGGTCTCGGTTTTGTTTGTATGGAGAGAAAATGAAAGAAATGATATGGAGGTTATCGTTCATAAATGAAGGTGAGTCACCTTAACTCTACGCAATGCACTTCACTCACAATTATCTTTTCCTCATTCGTGACTCTATTTGCTTGCTTTTCAATTTATTTTATGTGTTATATGTGGTCTCAAATCAATTTATACTGATTTTCTTTGTGTAGTGAACGACTACAATTCTATAGTATATGAAGGTCAAGTGGCGAAAAGACCTTAGAGATTCTACAAATGCATCGCAAATGATTGGTGAGCCATATTTTTTTCCTACATAATAATATTGTGCTTTAATCCACCGTAATATATGTTGTTTGCATGATGATTAATCATTTTGTCATGGCTTCAAGGTAGCATGATCTTGTTAATGGGTGTGAGGTTTGATATTTTTTGAAATCTTTGATACAAAATAAGGAGAAAAGTTATACTTGGGTTCACACTTTCAGGGCTTATTGTTCATGGTGGTTGTTACTATAACTTTAGTGAAGAGCGAGTATGTATGTATATGATTAATTTATCTCTCTGTATATTTTTCATTCTATTTTCCTTTTGGTTTATTCATGATTTCATATACAAAATTACTTTGTGCAGTAAGTGACTACAGTCGTAGTGTCTGGGATGGTTGAGTGGAGAAGATACTTTAAGCAATGCTAATGCAGCATAGAAGATGGGTCAGTTGTAATCTTCCAATAAAATAGTATTTTTATTATTTGTTTGCACTACTATTTCTCCTTCGAGCATGGTTCTTGGGTTGTATTACTCAATTAGTTCATTGACATATACATCACATGGTATCTTTAAATTTGCATTTTATTTGCTTCACATGACAGACACCCCCACAATGCATGACCTATAGTAGAGGTGGGTAATGTTGAGTGAGCAAGCATACCGACCCTTCAACCAATCAACCATCGTGCTAACATACAACACGATCTCCTTGTAGACCCTATGGTATGAAAGCATTGTTTGTATTATTCCTAGTAGAAGTACATCTGCTTTAGAAAATTTATATTTTTGTGATAATTTATATTTTTTTGTGATATAGCATGGAATATAACTAGACGCGAAGTTTCAAGCCAAGTTCATGCCTCCAAACTCTCTAGTTTAACTTTTATTAGAAATTTAATATTTTATTGTGTATTTATTGCAGAATACTTGTCTAGTGAGCATGAACACATGAAATACAAAATGGCCTCTCTTTTTATATAGCAAACTCAAAGAGAGGTCTGTCTCTTATTATGGTTAATAAATGCATTCAAATCCCTAGCTTAATTTATATAACAATTCTGAGATCTTATTTTGTATCTTCTGTAGATGAATTGTTCTGATCAGCATGAGGAAGTGGAATACAAAAGAGAGTGTTCATTGTTATAAAACAAACTCTAGGGAAGGTTTGTTTCCTATTATGAATAACTATTGGTTTTGAAGTATGCTTACCATTACTGACTGTGTGTCTTAACCTTATTCAGTGACTTCTTTTCCTTCTAGCGGAGGAGGGCACATTACAAGAGAGGTGATGTGCAAAGGAGATGTTTGCATTTTTTTTGTTCTTATTTGCGTGTTTTGTTTTGTTGAGTTTGAGCATGGCCATGCTTTGTGTTTTAATTGTTTTTCTTTGTTTCATCTTTTTTTTTTTTTTTCTTGTTTTTTG
>APFE031185070.1:0-15022 GCA_000404065.3 Pinus taeda | reverse complement strand
TTCTCTATAGATTACAAAATTCCAGCCTCTAGATCTCTGTGATGAGGGATCCATATATAGATGATTACAAAGAGGTGAGTCATCTTTTGGGATATTGATTAGTGTCTTCTCTCTGATAGTTCCCATTTCCACTTGGAGAATGAAGATCTATTACTCATCCCTAGTCGAAAATGGAGTGGCAAGTGTCAGAGGGGAAGCTTCTGGAAGATTCCATGATCTTCCACCTCGGATTTTGGTCCCTGCTATTAACACTCAGGTTGTTCCCTGCTTCCTAAAGGGAATACGGCCGAGGTAACCACTGACAAATCTTTTAGCTACAGGTCCTAGCCTACCTGTAACTAGAGAGGGCTCTCTCTTTATAATTTAACTTTGTTGGTGGATGATTTTAGGCTAGTTATAGTGTGCTGTTTTGTTTGAGTTTGGTGGGTTGGTGAATTCAAATACAGCTAAGGTATACTTTATAGAACAATTTGGTCCATTGGGCAATGGAGTTGAGGTAATGTGCTGCTGAAGAATGTTTATGAAGGCAGAGTGTTGTTGCAGATAGGCATCTCTGGAACAATTTTTTAGATTTATGTAATGAAGTTATGGAATTAGTAAGTGAAAGGCAATTAAGAATCTTTCACTATGCTAACAAAGGAAAGATGAAAGTATTGTCTAAGAGAAGTTAAGAATTCTTAAGCAATATTCACAATGATAGAATTAGTTTAGACATGAGCAATTAAGAATTCATATCCATGGCTAATCAAGAAGAAAACATATTTAGAAATAGAGATTGAGCATAGGGTGTTTCAAACAAATCCTAGGCTATTCTTTTTCTCTATTCACTATGATCATGAAAACATATGAATTATGGGATACACAGAAAAACACATACACAGTTCAGAATAACTTATTGTTCCAGCAAATGACACAGGAATTATGTAGCACAACAGGGCTATTCATTTCCATCTTCAGACAACATAGGAACCAGGAACTCCACCAGCAATTTGTATTATCAAAAATGTCTCAAGTATACAATAGAGCTCTTCAGAAAGAGTTTCACTACAACCGACCCTCAATACATTCTCTGAGGGGATATATATACAAAATAGGATACAAAATATCTCAATAGTGAGTTATTGTGCAATAAATTGCACCACCAACTCTCTTACAACAAGTAAATGAAAAACATAACTACATCATTTAATGCTGAGATGGAAGCTATCTATCTGTAAGACAACTTTTGACTTTATGGCTCAGGAAAGTGGGATGTAGCTGTGCCTTTAATTCTGCGTTAATTGAGCCTGTTGTCTGGGTGCTTTGGTGAGTCACTTGTACGGATGCTCCCTGTGATACCTGCGTGCTGATCTGTCTGCTGACCTATGCTGTGAGTGAGACTTGATTTTTTAAAAATAGGAATAACATAGTGGTATTATCTAGGCAGAATTTCCAGCATTACCTACCACAAATCAGCTGGAGGTAGCTGATGCCTTCTTATTTTCACCAGTGTTTCATCTGCTTCTGTATATCTGTAGAAGTTTGGAGGCACCTCAAACAAATGATTTATCTCATGCTCAATAAAAAATAGATTTTCTAACTTGTCATACAGAGACTGCCCAGAGGGAGGCCCTGCTTCTTCAGTGGAGCTGCTGGATGTTGTTATTTGATTTTCAACATAATTGTTGATCCTTGTCATATACTGATTATATGACAACAGCTGTCCTGTGCTAGTCACGAGGCTTGGCAGTCCTTTATCCTATAATATTGTCATTTTTGCCCTGAATTCATCAATTTTTGCTTTCATTTCCTGACATTTTCTCTCTAGAGTTTGACTGAAGTTCCTCAAGGTCAGCACTTTCTTAGCTGTCAGGATTGTATTTGTTCTGCTGTTTATCTCTAGAGCTACCAACTCCTCCCTAGTACGGTTATTGAGGAAGTGTATCATTTTATTGGCCTGCTCAGGCATGATTCCCAATGCTGTTCTGGCTCTTTGTATCTCCACACGAGCCATGCCTATTATTTCAACCTGCTCATATATTGCCTGGATTGACCTCCATTGGTCCTGTATTGATTAGCCAATTTTGGCCCAAATTATCTTCTTTATTTCTGCTAAGGTATTGCCCAGGAGCAATTCCTTTTCCAAAGTTTTTACTTTGGCCTCTAAGGCCTTTATTTCTCTTTGTTTTTCTGCCACTGTCATCTTGGATTTATCATAGCTGGTCTCCAACTTGGCCAGTCTATCCTTGGCTTCATTTATTTCTGTTACTTGAGTCTCAAGCTCTTTGACAGCTTTCATCAAGTCCTCTATACTCATGCTGGATTCTGTTGCTGTTGTTCCTTCTGTTGTTGCTCCTGTTGCTGATGTAGCTGTGGTTGGTGCTGGAATGACAGGAGGGGCTGCTGCTACTTGTGTAGGAGGGGCAGGTCCAAGAGTTGTAGATGTTTGAGGGAGCTGGGAGGCTGACTCCCCTTGCTTGTCCTGCAATGCCTTCTCTAATTCTACTTCCATTTGCAATATTATTTGATTCATCACCAGAAGCAGCTCCATGGCATCATCTACTTGCTTTTCTTGTGCAAGTTATGTTGTTTGAGGTGAATGGTAGGAGGAAATTTTGCCTGCTTTCTTAGTGCAGCAATGTCATCCTCTTTTTCTTCATAAGGGCCCTAACACCCTTTGGATCCTTTGGGTCATGTCCCAGATCAATGATTATGTCTTCCAAAGTCTTTATTTTGTTGTCCTTTGCAGAGGAAGACAACCTTTCCAAATCAAGCTGTGTATTTGTGTTCTTAAGTGCTTCTTTTAACTGATGGGCCAGCATGGCCGTGTCTGCAAGTGTTGCATACACCATTTCCCCAGTCTATTTGTGCTGCTCAATCTGATCCATGGGGTGTATGTCTTTAGAAAAGACCTCCAAGTTTGTTCTAAAGTAATCTGCAAAGGTTTTTGGATGTGGAACTTTAGGTTTTAAATGAGTAAAAATCATTTTTTCCTCTTTGAGATCATAGGCAGCCATCAATCTTTGCTTTTTGGCTGGAGTTGCCTTCAAGAATTGATCATAGAGTTGCACTCTCAACAATTCATTCTGTGCCTTGATCTCCATGAAGCCTCCTTTGATTCCAGCTGGTTTCTTGCCCTGCTGCCTTGAGGAGGATACCTCTATTCCTTGTTGTATGGCCTGTTCTAGCTGAAATGAGCTAGTGGCAGTCTGTTGGCTTGATTGCCTTTCTCTGCTATGGCTTTCTGCCCTTTCCTCACTGATACCTTCCTCCTCTGTTTCAGGGTCAACCCTTGGCCTCTTGGCTTCTGGTTGTTGTGCTGACCCAGTTGGAGGTGTGACCTCCTCTCTATCTCTCTTTTTTCCTCTCTCTTCATTGAGAGGAGTTCGCAGAACTAGGATTTGGGGTGGTCCAGTTTGCTGTAAAGGGGCTTGCCCTTGGGTCTGATCCTTTGAGGTGTTGGGCTGCCCTGTCTCTATCTATTGCTGTTCATCCATTATTTCTTTGCCCTTTGTTGTAGTGGTTGTTTTAGGAGCTTGCTGGGTGTTCTGTGCAGTTGGAGCAGTGGAAGTGCCTTCTCCTACTTGGACTGGTTGTTTGAGCAAGACCTGTTGACAAGAATCCAAGTCAAGAGTTTTTTCTAAATCTTTCACAGTCTACTCCATTTTCTCTTCCCGAGTCAATTCTTCTATTATTGATTCAGGAACCCATTCATCTTGGTTGGCAAAGTGTTCTATTTGTGGATATGGGCAATGCTTATAGGCTAGCAGCCTATACTTGACTCTCCTAGCACTGATAAAGCCTTCAGGGTCATAACGAACCCACTAGAAGCTTCTTTTGAGTTTGAGTTGTTGCCCCAGCATTTGATCGGCTTCTTGCCAACCATCTTTCTTATTCATGACAAATGGGCCTAGGTGGTCTCTGAACTTTAGATTGGCTTTCTTCTGGGCACTATGGAAGTGTGTAAGATCAGAGTTTATGAGTTGTCTATAGTATTCCAGGGCAAACAACCTCATAGGCACATACTTTGGGAGCCTGTAGGGATAGAGCTCACAACCATAGATTCTGATAACTGTGTGATTTTGGTACCAATTACCAATCACCTATTTTGTAATTCCTGGACAGCTGTAAGATTCTGCATATCTTTGGACCCAATCTGGTAGGAGGATCCTCTTTAGAGGCTTGTGACTGAATAACAAATGGTCAATAAATTTCACAGTTGAATAGGGAGAATTCTGACTTGGTGGTAGACTGAAGACCAGAAGATAACAGACTCCTCTCACCCTGTGAGTCTAGCTTCTTGATTGGGCACTGGAAGCAATCTGTTTGATAATACATGAACAGGTGATAGATGTGTGATGAATACTTAAATATTGCCTCCCTATTCAGCCTTGACAATTGGTCATGCATCTTGTTGGTAATATACTTGGCATAATTGTACTTCACAGCAGGGGGTTTCTCAAGGCTATATGTAGACAACATGACTAGCATAGTTTCATCAACATGCTCATTTTTGGTGAATCCCAACACAGAGGTTAACATATCCACCAGCAACTTGCCTACCTCATTGAAATTTGCATATGAGAAAGGAGGTGGCCCAGAAGGTTGGCAGTCTATCTTCATAAAATTCTTTGCTACTGTAGCAATGTCTGTGCTAGAGAGCTTGGAGCCCTCATCTAGCAACTACTTAATGGAAAATGGGTATAGCTGTTGGGTTTGCTTGTAGTTCAGCATTTTATTGATGGAGTCTGGTGTTACGTAGAAGAGGATGCTCCCAGATGGAGACTTTACAACTCTGAGCTTCTGGTCATAGTTTTATGAATAGAGGTGAATGACTTCAGGGAAAACATTCACAGATGGCAAGAAGTAGGTGGGCAGATTGGATTCCCATATGCCATACATGTCACTGTTTTCCAAGTGACTGTTCCTTAGCTGGCAGAAGGTCTGTAAGTGGTTCCTCTCTGCCAGAAAGTATGCAATGAGGAAATCACTGTCTACCAGTGGCATAGCTTCCAGTTCTTTATTTGGTGGATTCACAGGAGCTACATCCAGTGCAGATAGACTGGCCATGTCTAATTTCAACTGGATGTTTTACTTGATTTTTAGGATTGGTACAAAGGCTGAGGAATGCCTGCTAAATTCTGTTTGGCAGTGAGCAGCTTCCAAGTATAAGGTAACTTTTACAAGTTTTGATGACTTGAGGGGCACTCTGTTTGAATAACCAGAGTGTGTTTGAGCTAATTAGCTGGTTGTTCAAGGGAATTTGTTATAACAGGGATGAGGGAACAGTTGTATTTGCTTCTAGCCGGTAGCTCGACCTCTTCGATTGGTTTTATGGTGAATTTACAGAAGGGCACGGGCTTCTTGCAGATTTTTTTCCTGTAGGGGTTTTACCAGGTTTTTAAGTGTTCTTTAGTGGACAATTTAGCAGTGAGGAATTTTTAGCAAAGTTCTTTTGCAGGAATTTAGGAGAGCAATAGGAGAAATGTGGGTAAAGAAGGCCGCTTGCGGCAAATACCTGGTTTTTATGGTGTAGGAGGCGTCAAACTAGACTAGTTGCAGGTACTGGGTCGATGATGAGGGTGGCAATAACTTTGGCTGGTGAAATTTGGATTTCGGCCGTTGAACAACGTTTTCGCATGCAGAGGCGCTCCGGAAACGACGAATGCGACTGACGAATAACGGTCATTTCGCGTCTTTTTATGCATTTTGGCCCTTTGGCGCCTTTTTGGTGATGACGTCATGCTGATGTCATCATGGGCCCGGATACGACAGGGTGACATGGCCGCTGACGTGGGTGCCCAGGTGACGGTGACACGGTGGCAGGGCGAACAGGCGACATGGATGTGACGTGGAGGCACGGTGGTGGAAAAGGCGGGGTGACGTCATGCTGACGGGGCGTGACGTCAGCACGGGGGATGGCTGGTAAGTGGTTTACCCGGAGGCCCTTAGGGTGGTAAGCAGTTTCAAGGGGGGCGGGGGGGCTCCGAACACCGCGGGAGGCAGACGCGTGGCGGGGATACGGCGGTAATACCGCTAATCCCCCAGGTGCAAAAGGTCGGGCAACTCCTGTGGAGAAATGACCGCCCACCGTTGGATGAGTGGGGTCGGAGATCGGATGGTGGGCGGCGAACCTGATGTGATGGCGCATTAACAGAGGGGGACCCACCCATTATATTAATATATTTAAATAAATTAAGTGTGGGGGTGGGTTATGAACATTAGGTTTTTGGGTTTTTTGGATTAATTGGCACTCCCTTATAAATGTTTTAATTAAAAAACATTATAATGAATGTATTTTGGGCAGAGAAAGGGGTAAAGGGGTTAATGAGGGCGGGGCTTTGGATTTTTTGACTTTTAACCATAGGTTTTTGATAAAAAACCATAGTTTAGGGTCAAAGGGGGCTAATACTAACCCCTGATGGGTTAATATTTCCCAAGGAAGGGTTATATAGCTATAGTTCTAGGGGGAGGGTATTTATACATATTTTTTGGGAATTTTTTCATAGATTCTAATAGAATTAGGGAAGGGGGGTAGTTGGGGAGCTAAATAGTACATTAGTGGTTAATATGACTTTGTGAGGTGAGTGAAGGGGTAAAGACTAAGTTCTAAGAGGTAAAACTTAGTAATTGAAGATGAATGAAGTGAGAGTAAGGATTTTTTTTACACACAAAAAATGTGGCTTATTTTCATGATTAAACTTCATGGTTTGACCCAGTAGCTTGTCATGAACTGAAGTGGAACTGGATACTTGAGCAGATCTCAAGGTCCTTGGGGGTGTTAGTAAATGATGTTTGGGGAAAATAGGGGAAATTAGACATGCTTCCAATGCTTTGTCCTCCATCCTCTGCTTTTGATGCCAATACCCTGAGTGGAATGAGCCTTTGTACTTGATAAGCCAATTGGTGATGGCCCTCCATTTCTGCAACCTTGCACTACTTACCCATCCTAGTAATCCTAACATTTTTTCTTCATTTGAAGTGGGTGTACTTGAATTAGCAGACCCTAATTGTTCTCTTTTCTTTTGACTACTCTCCTAACTAAATGTACCCTTATTTCTTCCAAGGACCCAGATTAAGCAGTTGGGCACCTTCATTTCTCTACCTAGCTGGTCATCTACCAAGCTTGAGCTGTTTGGAAAGGAAACATTCTCTATTTTGCAACAAGTAATTTTAAACATGGCATGGTCCAGTTTAGACTTTTGGGCCATCCATCAAGTGTGATTAGCAGTAGTATTTGTAGAGTATGATACTACCCAAAAGATAGTAGTGGCATTTTGACTAGCCACTTTCCTGGTCTTTAGTTTGGGGTTCATTTTAACTTTCCTCTTGACCATTTGATTTTCTTGCCTTTTGATTATTCTTTTAAGACATACCCTCTTTTCATTTTTTTAATTTTCATAGCATGTACACAAAATATGGAACCTTTGCAGCCTGCAATGATGGACATATTTAGCCCTTCCACTGTCAATCATGAAAGATGAAACCTATTGGTATAGGAACCTAATAGTGGCTCCACTTAGGGATGGCTTCTCCTAGAGGAAAGCCAAGAACAACAGGTCATATGGCCTTATTTTCCTCTTCTGACTACAGTGAGTCTTCTCTAGTATTGACACCTTTGATATGAAACCAGTGAGCTGGTATGCAGTGTTTTATGACCTCATTTGTGCAAGGGTTACCATTTTATGTCTTGCTAACATGTATGACTGTCTATCATTGGTTCACTGCTCTGTAGTCCTTGCTCAATTCTGTTCATGGAGCTTTTCAAGCATTTGTGTCATCTTTGATATGGTTTTGCTGATCATTCTTCAAAATCTGTTGTAGTTATTCTTCTATCTATCTACTGTAAAAAAGAAAAAATGCTGAAAATATAGATATTTATGTACAATATGTGGCTATCCTATGCTCATGGATCATAGTAATGTTTGAGCATTCTCCCATTCACTAGGCCTTCATCATTGTTTGACTCATCCAGACTCTTGAGAAAAAAGGTATTGTTGCCTTGCACAACTTGAATTACAAATGGCCCTTTCCACAGAAAGTCAAATTTGCCATGCTTTCCTTTGTCTTCCCTCCTAGAGTCCCATTTCAATACTTTGTTCCCTATGAAAAAGTCCTCAGCTTTTGTTATTTTGTCAAATACCTTTTTAAGTTTCTCTTGTAGAACCTGGGTTCTCTGATACGCTTCTTCCCTTGTTTGTTGTAAGTGAATTGTTTGACTGATCCTTCTCTGGATATCATTGGGTTCAGCCTGTATTTCCTGCAACAATTTGATCACAGGGATCCCAAGAGATGATGGGAACACAGCTTCCAGGCCATACACCAACTCATATGGGCTAGTACCAATAGATCTTTTAGTGGTCAACCTATCTTCCCATAGTGCATTTACCATCTTCTTATGCCAATTCTTTTTGTTCTCCTCCAAGACCTTTTTAATGATGTTGATTAGGCTCTTATTGGAGGACTCAGCTAGGCCATTTCCTTGAGGGTAATAGGCTGTCGAATAACCTAGGGTGATATGATATTTGTGACAGAACCTAATCATTCTCTTGGATTTAAAGGCAGCTGCATTATCTGTTATGATTTTATCTGGGCAGCCAAATCTAGACAAGATATTGGTTTCTAGGAATTGTATGATAATTGAATCATTTGCTTGTCTACAAGGTATGGCCTCTATCCATTTGGTGAAGTAATCAGTAGCTGTTAGGATCCATCTATGTTGGCCTGAGGATGAAGGGTGAATTTCCCCAATGAAGTCTAAGCCCGATTGTTGAAATGGTTTTTCAGTTGAAATGGGTTGGAGGGGTAAGGGTAGCAATTTTTTCTTACCTTAAAAGATCTGACATTTATGAAATGACATTACAAACTTTTTTGAATCAGTAAATAGGGAGGGCCAATAAAATCCAGCCCTCGGGATTTTATCAGCTATGGATTTCCAACATAAGTGCCCTCCACAGTCTCCTACATGAAATTCTCTAAGGACCTTATCAGCTTCATCTGTAGTTAGGCAATTAAGCAGGACACCTTCATGATTTTTCCAAAATAAAACATTGTCTATGATACAAAATTTTGCAACTTTCAATTTTAGAAATCTGTTCTTGGTTCTGGATAACCCTGGAGGAGCTTGCAGGTTTAATAATACAAAACATATGTCAGCATACCAAGGTAATTGTAAAAAGGCTTGATTGATCTGTGGAGTCGCCATCTCCTATTCGTTATCCAGTTCATTGATGTCAAGGGCTTTGAAATTAGTTTCAGTCATTAGTTTAGCTAGCCCTTGTCCTTTTATAAGTTTTGTTGGTTTGATTTCTATATCATATTCCAGAATGTTGGCAATCCATTTGCCCCTCTTGCGTTCCATTCCCTATTGAGTTAAAATGTCCTTGACTACTGCTTTGGGCACATATGCAACTATGTGAGAGTATAGGATATAAACTCTGAAACCCTTTATGGCTTTTACCAGGGCATATGCTTGCTTTTCCATGATTTTGTACTTGATTGGGGCATCCCTTAGGGCTCTACTGAAAAAGGAAATAGGTTTTTCACATCCCAAGTCATCCTTTTGTAGTAAGACAACAACAATTGTATTTTCAGAAGCAAAGGAGAAGATTATAAAATCTGTATCAAAACTAGGGCTTCTAAGCACAGGTGTTTTTGTCAAAGCTATCTTGATTTCTTCAAAAGCTTGTTTAGCCTCAATTGTCCATTTGACCTTGGCATCTTTCTTGAGCATATTGTTCAACAATCTTATCAGCTCAGCCAAGTTAGGAATAAATCTTCTTAGGAAATTAATCTTTCCTAAAAAGGCTTGTAATTCTTTGATGTTTCTTGGATGGGGAACTTGAAGTATAGCTTGAATCCTATCAGGATCAATTCTTATGCCATCTTTTGAAATTATATGACCTAGGATTTTTCCTTCTTCCAGGCCAAATAGTGATTTCTTTGGGTTCAAAGAAATGCCATACTTTCTGCAAATTAAGAACACTTATCTAAGGCGTTTTAAATGTTCTTGGTTTGATTTTGAGAAGGTTGTTAGATCATCAAGGTATATGACTAAGAAATCATGGATTTCTTTGGCAAAGGCTATGTCCATTGCCCTTTGAAATGTGGCTCCAACATTCTTGAGTCCAAAAGGCATTTTGACATATTTTAAAGTTCCCCAAAGTGTGGTGAAAGCTGTTTTATCTTGATGGTCTGGGTGAACTAAGATTTGATTGAATCCTGAGAAGCCATCTAGTAATGAGATCCTTGAAGCTCCCACTACCCTTTGTAAGATCTTATCCATTTTTGGCAAGGGGTAGTGGTCTTTGAGAGAGACTTTGTTTAAATTTCTCAGATCCACACAAAGTCTTATCTCCCCAATTTTCTTTCTTGTAGGTACAGGTTAGAAATCCATTCAGAAAATCTTATATGTGTAATAATCCCAGCTTCATACATTCGTTTTACTTCCTTTTCAATTAGGGGGAGAAGCACTGGATTCACTCTACTCAGTTTCGGTTTAAAGGGTTTTTGGTTTTATTTCAGGGGTATTGTGTGCTGGATAACTGTAGTATCATAGGATTTAAGGTCCTCATAACTCCAGGCAAACACATCTTGAAACTCTTTGAACAATTTAATATATTCTGATTTCTTATCAGGAGGTAAGGTTCTAGAAAGCTCGACCATTTTGGGATTTTCAATGTTCCCAATGTTACACTCCTCTATTTTTGCATTTATGGGTTGCATCTTTGGTTTCTTAGAGAGATCATTTGAATCAAAAATGTCTTCTAAAGGAGCAAGACCTGTGGGCAAGAAATTATCTTTTAATTGAATTACTTCAGTTTCTTCTTCATTAATTTCATCAAGAGCTGTTACTTTTAGCTTCTGTAAATTGGCAGAGTCAAAGGTTGTAGGATGTAATATCATATCTGTTGTTTCAGCTGATATACTTGTGTTCAGTCATCTATTTGGTGTTGATCATCTTGAATGCTTGTGTCAATGTTTAAGTTTGAGAATTCCTCCTTCATGGTCAAAAAATTCTTTTATCTGAGTATCATTCTCAAATACTTGCCAATTATCTACATTGTCTGGGACAGAAGGCCTGTGTTTAATCTCAGCAGTGAACTGGTGGTTAGGCCCAAAAGAAAGTTTACAGGTGCTTGCAAAGGTTTCCAAACTGTGAGCATGCAAGTTGTGGTTCCTAGGTATTTTGGTGAGCTGATATTCTAGGAAGTTGTTGAGAAAATCTGTCACTGCTAACCTATAAGACCTTAACCTTGGATCATTTGTGACAAAATTTCCCTTTATTTGTTGTATAATTAGGTCTGGATCCCCCAATATGGAGACTTTGGTCACTCCTAGACTCTTAATTAGTTTGAGACCTAGTAAAAGGGCCTCATATTCAACCATGTTATTTGTACATCTGAAGTTAAGCCTATATGCATGACCTAGAGCATGGTCATTTTGAGTATTGTGTATCCATACCCTTTCTCCTGCTCCTAGCTTATTTACTGACCCATCAAATTCTAAATACCACAAGGTCTCTTGATCAATGTTTGTTTCAATGGATTTACAGACTTGTTCCGTGGGCAAGTCTAGTTTTGGTGATTCTTGTGATCTATCAGCAGACTCTGTTGGTTTGATTACATCAGTGATCTTTTGATCTGGAGCTGTGGATTGTTCATTCATATGTCTGGTTTCCTTTGTTTCTAGGAGATTGACCTTAGTTTTGGGACATATAACAACATTGTATAGTATGAAGGAGTCCATGTCTAAATGAATGGAGTAGATTGGGAAGTTTTGGGGCTTATCCTGACTGCTGACCACATATTTCATGAGTGTTTCTCGGTACAATCTTTTTGGCTGGCCAAAGACTGAAATTGTGGTATATGACATGTCTAGTTGCAGAGATCCTTGGAGTTTGGCACCCCATGATCTTGATAAGAGCATACCATATTTGGGTGGAATGTCAGCTACTACTACATCCATTAGAATTGTTTTGGCTGGATATTGGACTAGGGATACACAGAGGTCTTTGATCAGGCCTAAACATCTCACCTGGCTGGAATCAAATGAAAACAAATCTTTATAGGGCCTGGTGATGTCTAGATCAAGTTTCTCCATTACTGATTTGGGCATTAGGTTATGAGAGGCCCCTGAATCAAACATGGCATTGTGTAGCACTTTGTCATGAATGTTTAGGCTTACATAGAATGGAGGAGTCCCTCCATCCACTGATTTTCCATTGACTTCTGAGCCAAAAATCAGCTCTGGTTGATCATCCAGAATATTAACTGCATCCCTATTCTCTAGTACTTGCAATGATCTGTTAATTTGTTGTCTGAAGACCTCATGTTTGGCTAGTTCAGAAAGAGGAATTGCTATTTTTAGTTTGCCAATTTCTGTTTCAAGATTGAAGGGCTTTTCCATCTGAACTTTTATATTGTGAGCAGCAAGTTTTTCTTTCTCTGCTGAATTTTGGGTGACCTTGTCCTGGTCAAGTACACTGTTTTGGGGTATGCTTGGATTGGGTCTGTTTTCTAGAGGCCTGCCCAAGATTTCTGTTGGAAGAAATGGTGTAGATGTAGGCTTTACTGGAGGCTGTACATCAGATACGTCTTCCACTGTGACCTCCCTTTGGAGTTTTTTATCTAAGAGCTCTGTTAAGACCGACTTATCACTATACTTTTTGGGCAGTTTGGTGTTTGTTTGTTTGGTATTCTCAGGTACATCTATGGTTCTACTTCTTAACTTGTATTTTTTATGTACTTCATAGACTGTTGTGTCATACCCTTCTTTGAAATCAAATGACTCACCAGATTTTGCTTGGAACTGCTTGTATTCTTGGGCTTGTTGATCATCTTGGGTTAAGAATACTTGTTGTTCACTAGTGGTTGAGGCCTCTGCATAGTTTTCTTGAAATGGAGGTCTGATATTCTGATCAGGACCAGTCCTCCTAGCATTTGGGTTTTGGTTTTTTCTAAAGTTGGGATTCCTAGTAGTGTTGCTTGTTTTCCCTTCCCAAGAGGACTTTCTCTCCATGGTCTCAACTCTATCCCCCAACCTTTCCATACCCTTCATGATTGCATCTAGCTTTTGGTCAAAGGTTGAGGGTTCCTCTTTAAATGTTGTTCTTGTCTCATTTTTTGCTCTGGTTCTCTTGGAAATCAAGTTTGCCTCCACACTGACAGCTATATTCTGCATGTCTGCAAGACTTGGAGGTTCTCTTTCTCTTAATTGATATGCCATATCTGAATCAAATCCATCAGGGAATTTGATCAAGGCCAGATCTGGTGGAGGTCTTAGGTTCTGAGGAATGGCGTTGTATACATTGTTGAACCTAACACAGTAATCTTGAACTGTTTCTTATGGACCCATTTTTAAGTTATCATACTCAGTTAGTATGTGTAAAGGGTCTTTCTTCTTTTCCCATCTGTTTAAAAAACTTAGGTATAAGGCATCAGGATTGAGTATAGAATTTGCAGCTAAAGACCTAAACTAGGTCCTTACATCCCCTGTCAAACTTTGCACAAAAATTTTCATTCTTACATCTTCATCATCTATTTCATAGTTCTCAAAATAGTCCTGCATTCTCTTGGTGTGTTTCTAGGATATATAAGAGCCAGTACCATCAAAGTAAGTGATCTTGCTTTGATAGTCTTGAGGCATATCCCCTGGATTTGCAGGCAAGTGTAAAGGAGCATATTTGTTAGCCATATTTGCAGGGATAAAAGGGACAGCAAGAAGGAGTGGAATAGCTGGAACAACAGGGATAATAGGAGTAAGGTGTGTTGGGGATGGAGGAGTGGGGAAACTACCTTGGGAAGTGGATGAGGAACTAGGATAAGAGGGGGTTATGTGAGGATAAACTGATGCTTTGACAAGAGTAGGAATATAGCTCTACTGAATTGGTTTTGTACCTGAGTCTGAGAGCTCTCCTAGCTGCTCTTGTTTCTTGAAGATCTTGGAATTAAATTGGGGTTTTCAAAGGCAGCTGGGGGATTAGGGTCAGGGTTGGACCTAGTGTAACGAGATTTCTTCTTTGGAGCCAGCTTCTGAGTTTTGTTTCCTTGGTATTCTATGAGAAGATAAAACAGGAAGCTTATTTCCTTGCAATTGGTAATTTGAAATAAGTTCCCCAGTGGAGTCGCCAATGATGTTATCACTCAGGTTGTTCCCTGCTTCCTAAAGGGAATACGGCCGAGGTAACCACTAACCAATCTTTTAGTTACAGGTCCTAGCCTACCTGCAACAAGAGAGGGCTCTCTCTTTATGATTTAACTTTGTTGGTGGGTGATTTTAGGCTAGTTATGGTGTGCTGATTTTGTTTTAATTTGGTTGGTTGGTGAATTCAAACAGAGCTGAGGTATAAATTACAAAACAGTTTGGGCCATTGGGCAATGGAGTTCAAGGAAGTGTGCTACTGAAGTATGTTTCTAAAGACAAAGTATTGCTGCAAATCCAGATAGGCATCTGTGAAACAATTTCTTAGATTATGTAATGAAGTTATGGACTTAGTGAGTGAAAGGCAATTGAGAATCTTTCACTATGCTAACAAGGGAAAAATGAAAGTATTGCTTAAGAGCAGTTAAGAATTCTTAAACAATATTCACAGTGATAGAATTAGTTTAGACATGAGCAATTAAGAATTCATATCCATGGCTAATCCAGAAGAAAACATATTTAGAAATAGACATTGAGCATAGGGTGTATTCAAACAAATCCTAGGCTATTCTTTTTCTCTATTTACTATGATCATGAACATATATGAATTATTGCATACAAAGAAAAACAAGAACACAGTTCAAAATAACTTATTGTTCCAGCAAATGACACAGGAATTCTGCAACATAACAGAGCCATTCATTTCCACCTTCAGACAGTATAGGAACCAGGAACTCCACCAGCAATTTGTATTAGCACAAATGTCTCAGATATACAATACAACTCTTCTGAAAGAGTTTCACTACAACCAACCCTCAATACGTTCTTTGAGGGGATATATATACAAAACTAGGATAAAATATCTAAATAGTGAGTTATTGTGCAATAAATTGCACCACCA
>APFE031185067.1:37790-115765 GCA_000404065.3 Pinus taeda | reverse complement strand
GTTAAAACCCTCAGAGAGGGAAACAGTCCACGGCCTGCGCCAACGTGGCTACTACAGGCAATTTATTAATAAAAGAATGAAAATTACATAAGCTTCTCTCATGCACGGTGAACCTACAAATGACCCTCCATGCGCTTTAAATAGAATTCATGGACCAATCGGGTGTCAAGCCACGGATCAAGTGTCGGTAATACCGAGGAGAGAATGAACCGTCGGATCACTACATATCGTGACCGTCGGATTGTAAGTTACAAAATGTACAACGGTAAAGAAACACACTTTACCTAACTCTAACCTAACTCTATACTAGACCAAGTTGAACTTAACTATTCCTATGTGTCGGAATATTCTAACATGCTCTATGCTACGACAAGATTTGTTTTTCAGTACATATGTCTTTTCTTTTCCTGCTAAAACAAAAAGATAACCCTGATTTGCTAACAACAGACAACACCAAATCCTAACTATGTAACCGTTTTTTAATTAAATGAGAGTAAACAAAAGTAACAATCCTACCTAATTTCCTGTTGACCATCATAATAAAAAAAAAACTAGGAAAAGTAAATTCACTGTCCTTTGGCCTCGTTGAGACTTCACCCAGTCATGGTGAGCTAGATGCTCCTGCATCAGTTAAGCTATTGAAATGACTAGTTGGGTAGATGTGAGTTTTTCCAATAGAAAATCAGATTTTCTCATCTGGACATGTTTCTTGAAATATCACAATACTAGTATTTACTTTATTATGTTTGAAAGGACATATTTACATATGGTCTATTTTTTTTTATTGTTGGTTGATGTTTTTTTATTCTGACATTGGACATGCTTTGAAAGACTATCAGTATGATTTTGTTTACCATAGAGGGAAAAATGAGTTTATTAACATTTTTGGAAAAGTTCTATTTATTAATGTGCGTGTATATAGTTTCATTATAATGCATTTAATGATTAATTATTAAAATGGGAGTTACAGGGAAATGCATTTCTGATTTAGAGTTATAAGTACTTTTATGGTTAAAATTAGTGAGAACTTAACCTTTTTTTATTGAAGGTATTATTATCTTTTATTTATATAATATTTAATCTAATGATTCCATTCCTCCTACCTATTTCCGGTAATTGTTAAGTGGTCAAAAAAAGGAGAGAAATACAAAGAAGGGTGAATCATCGAGAAAAGAGAGAAATATCTCACAAGAAGGGTATCTTCTAGGGAATGGCACAAAAAAACAAAATGATATTTGCTTTTTGGTGTTTATTATCTAAATTTCTATTTGTACTTGTTAAAAGATATAATTGTATTTAGTGCTAATTTGTATATTTTTTGCACAAATCTAATTGTGTAATACATTATCAAAGTAAACTTATGAATCTTCATTAGTTTTTATGGCATCGGATGACTTGCATATGGATCTATAACTTTAAGCTATGACATTTAAAGTTGTTTGAGAATTCCCTGGTCCAAATCATCGCATTGATTTGTAAAAATTGTTGATTCAAGATTTATTTCTTATCAATAAAAAAAGTCATGTTGCATTCTAACATTGATTTCAATTATTGTTTCAATCATTTTATATTTTGAATATATGGATTGAATATTTCATTTAATTTCAAATTTATTTTTTAATTTATTTTTTATATAATTATTTTATTGTTTATATTTTGTATTATATTAAAAATATTATTATTATTATTAATTATTTCCTTTTTACAAATTTTAAAATAATAAATTAAACAAATAAAATATGTTTGGTTGAATTGAGATTTCTCACAATATTTCATTTCATTTTAAATTAAGGTTTAAAAGCAAGGAGATACTCCCACTACCTCATTTAGCCTTATGAGGTTCAAGGTGTTTTTATATAAATCTTCTATTATGCCTCAACATCAACACCATGAAGTAGGTTTGGGTTTGGGGCAACGAAGAGTGGGAATTAGGAGTGAGGGGACCAAGGAACATAGTAATAAAGAGGACAAGGAGGAGGTTAGGAAATGCAAGGTTAAATGAAAGAAAAAGGAAAATTGTGCTAGGGAATGTGAAAAGCTTTATTTATGTGTGTTTCTATTCTAAATTTACATTTTTCCAAATCTTATATATATATGACCATTTCCCTCATCATTTGTAATAATGTGCATAAATTTTTTATTTTGGTTTTTGATGATGGATAAGTGCTCACTTGAAATATCAAGTTTAAAAATCTCTTACCTAATGGCAATGACAATTTATACAATCTAATTACAATTTTCATATTTCAGAAACCAAAACTATAAAATACTTATTGAATTATCAATATCATACGTTGTAAATTTATAACCAATAAAATTTTAATTTATTAGTTAAGCCGCATAATATTAAAAGATCCATTAAATTTTCATTTTCATTATAATTTCTCTTCCAAAATTAATATGCTATTATGTAAAATGTTGAAATTGAACACAAATATAAAATAAATTTGACACCATAAATATCACCCAAACTTAAAATTTAAATAAAAAATGTAACAATATTAATTGAGACATATTTTTATAAATCATTTCCAAAAAACCCAAACTACATAATATGTAATGCAACTCCTAAAAATATAGTTGGATAAATCACTTCCAAAAAAACAAGATATGTTATTTTTTGAATATCTAAAATCAACTTAGTCTATATGAAAAACAAATGGCTTAACTCACATGCAGATGAAAAACATTTTAAGATTCATGAACAAACATTTCTTTGCTAAATAGGAATGGAAGTTCAGCATATTAGATATATGCATTAAGGGAAAATAATAATTCAACCACATAAACAAGACCTTAGTCACCCAACATCTTTAATCAAATATTGTCAATTTACAATTAATTCTCCGAAAAGGTCTTGCAGACCAGGTCGGTCAGATATATTGACAAAACGAAAGCATAAATATAAAGAGTTAATGTGTACTTGGCGTATTAAGGCCATCTCTAAGTAGGTGACTTCAGGGAAATATGACTCATAGTACTGCTGACTTTTAAAAATAACAAATTCTTGAACTTTATGTGAGCACTAAAGAAAGAAAATAATCTTAAATATAATTCTGCCAAAGATATCAGAGAGGTTGTCCGTGAGAAACATAATACAACTTATTTTTCATACGTCTTTTATCATGGATTCGGAGCTGTTGTTCAATGGTAGAACATCAATCTACAAAACAGATTGTTATGGGTTCAAGTCATGTCAGCTCTGAAAAGTTACTGTTTTTTGGAAGCTTGGTATTGCCATTTTACGTTGAAAGATTTTGGAGATGTTGTTCAATGGTAGTAAATCAATCTCAAAACAGATTGTTATGGGTTCAAGTCATGTCATCTCTGAAAAGTTACTGTTTTTTGGAAGCTTGGTCTTGCCATTTTACTTTGCAAGTCTTGTCAAGCTAACGCGCAACACTCTATCTTTCTTACGAACAAGATCCAGCGCAATCTTCACTCTTAGCTGTTTGTACCACATCATAAACCCCTCCAATGAAATTGTGACTTGCCCACTTGCTTGTAATCCTTTTCAACAAATGACCAAATATAGAATTCTATTGAATTATTTAACTATTGCATCCCTGCTATCAAATCTGTGGAATACGAACTTTCTTGTCCACTTTTTGGAAGCTTGGTATTGCCATTTTACTTTGCAAATCTTGTCAAGCTAATGCATAACACTCTACCTTTCTTGTGAACAAGATCCAGTGCAATCTTCACTCTTAGCGGTTTGTACTATATCATAAACCCCTCCAACGAAATTGTTACTCGCCCACTTGCTTGTAAGCCTCTTCAACAAATGACCAAATACAGACTTCTATTGAATTATTTAACTATTGCATCCCTGCTATCAAATCTGTGGATACCAACTTTCTTGCGCACTTTTTAACATATGCAATCAACAAATGTACTGACCTGCTTGACCATATTTCTATGTTGCTTTCATGCATAGAACCCAATCACCACCATTTAAACACGATATGATCTTACAAATCAGTGGCTCAAATTGATGTATTTTAAAGGTACAAGGAAGTCTCTAACCATATTCTAGCCTTAGTAGCTAATTCACAATATAAGTCCTGGAATATACACAATACCCATATTGCAGACATATACAAACCGCAGCCTGTTTTACTGAATTCTCTGTGAGTTTTTCATTATTCAAAATTACAATATATTTGGCTGTCTATATATTTGGCTCTCTCAATAGAAGATTTGCTCCTCGAGAGAGGTAATCCCACCATATTTTAGTCATATTGGTCTGTATGCTGTCTTCGGCTTGTTTTAACCATGGCTTCTTCTCTCCATCAAAGTGAAAGATTTTCACATCACTGCCAATCTCAGAAAATCTAGATTCCCTACTATTCCAAGAGGCATCAAGTTTGGTGTAATTTCCATCAAGTGCTAACATAATTGCCTGATCTGACCCACCATCTCTGCAAGGATGAAAATTATTAGAAGAGAATAGTGTTGGAAAAACATTAAATATGAAAAGAAAGAAAACAAATTGGCATTCCTAATATTCTAGGCATATCAATATGCCCTGTTAGGACATTTTGACACTAGGAGCTACTTTAAGTTCCACTTCATCTAATGTGCTTTTAGTGCTTTTCTTTATTGTTCCTTTGTATTTTAGTAATCCAACAATCATAATCATGTCTTAAACATGAGTGATTCGATTGTTCAACATATCGTTGACATTAAAGACACTCAATCCATTGCTCAAACAGCCAAATGGTCCATGATCTCGATTTAAAGTGCATGGAGGATCTTCCGTTGATAATCAATGTAAGATGCTTATGTAAACTATTTTTTCATTAATAGATTGTCCTTAGTGCTATGCACAATTTCCCATCTTAGAGGGTTTTTAACCACATAGATTGTCCTTAGTGCTATGCATGCCAAGAGGCCACCTAAGTCGGCCTATAAGAATTCTGAAAATTAAAATAAAATAAAATAAAAAATTTGGACATCATGTAGGCCCAAAAAGGACAACTCGGCCCCACCATGAAAGGGTGCGTCCCTTGGTCAAAATTCAACCCATTTGAATTGTATATATACATGATGTGACACACAGTGTTATCGGAATTGGCCGGTCTGACCGGTTTGGGGGCAAAACCGGTCCGAACTGGAAAAGACCGATCTGGTCCAAACCAGTTCCACCGGTTGCATAAAAAAAAAAATCCTAGCTTCTAAAGCTACTCTTAAGCGCCCCCCCCCCCTGGCTAAAGCTATTTAAACACCCCCACCCCCTCTATTTCACTCACACTATTCATTCGAGTCTCTTGCAATTCTAGAGCTGAGTTCGCTAAGGAGAATTCAGAGAGATTTTTGCGAGGTTGTTCTAAGGGAGATTTTTTGCAAATTTGAAGAGTTGATTGGAGTCTTGGAGAGTGTGTTTGAGCGTATACACACTAAGAAGAGGAACCGTTTGTAGCAAAAGCGGTTAAATGACATGGTTTTTGTTCAGTACAACCTTAGGTTGAGGCACAACCAATCGCTGAATAAAACCCCTGAATCAAGCAACATTGTCTTGGGTGACTTTGATCCAACATTAGAATGGGTTGTAGAGAGTCAAGCACTAACATTTGACAATGAAGACCTTTCTTGGTTGGATTTGGACCCACCTCCACAGGATGCAGAGGCAGATATATCAGAAACACCAGTAGCAGCTTCATAGCCAGGGGAATCAAGCCATAATCCCATTGCAAACTTGGATGCTACTCATTCTTCAAATGAGGATGAAGAGGATGATCAGAAATTGGATGATGATTCTGATGATGATTGATGATTTGATCATTGATTTGTTGTAGTTGTAGCTTGTAGTATTGTAGGTTGTAGTATAATACTATGATCTATCATGTTATTTTGGACTATAAAGGCCTTTTAGAGTTTGCTTCTTGATGTTTGTAACATTTTTGGTTCAACAATGTTTTGCACTAAGTGCTATTTTAGTTATATGCACTATTACTTGCTATATAAATGAGAACTTTTGCATATTTGTGTATAAATGGTTTGGATTCATATGGATGCACATGAATATATCTGTTTTTTCTTTAAAATATGAATATTTTGTGTTTTTGGTAAACCGGTTTTTTTCTGGTTTCGGTCTGGTTTCGACTAGTTCCTGGTCCACAAGGTTTTTTGGTTCGATGACCGGTTCGGTTCTAATAACATTGGTGACACATCACTTTGATTCATTCATCATCACATCATCTCTTCTAAAATAGCAACATGTGTGACAAAAGGAGGTTGGATTGACTTGACTTTGATCAAGTTGAAGGAAGGGAAGTTGACTACATTTGACCGCATTGTAGGAGCTGAGTTTGACCCTAGTTAACCAAGTTGCAGGGCTGAATTTGACCACAGAGATGATCGTAGGTCTGAGTTTGACCAGGCTGGTTTGACCACAGATTTTGATCAAATTGACCACTGATTATTTTGGGCAATTTGACCAACCTTGACTTGCTGAAGTTTGACCAAATTTGTCTGGTATTTTGACTTGGGTATTCGCACGGATTTTTGGACAAATTATTGATTTGTAAACCTTGTTGAAGAATAATTTCTCCTAAAGATAAGTTGTTGGGCTTTCTCCCAAGGTTGGGTTTTCCAGTGTAAAATTTGTTGTCTCTATTGTGCATGGCATTCTCTTTATGATCTTTATTGTTTTCGCTGCATTTATTATTGATATTTTCTATTTATAATTGCTCAATGATATCAACAACATGAGATAAATTGGTTGAAGATCATTAGGTAGTAATTATTAGATCAGAAGATTGGTTTATATTGTGCATCTTGTAGTTTTGAAAATGTAACTAGTTTCGGTCTTCATAATTGTTGTACTCATTTCAATATGTATCCCATGTAACAAACAAGAAAAGAAGAAAGAAAGTTATTATTATTGAAGCATGGATTTCATGCTCATTATTGATGGTCTTCTAGGTAAAAGCATGTTCTTCGTGCTTCTAGGGTTTGTTAGGTCTTAAGATTTATTTTCATGAGTCAATGGAGTCAATATCATGTTTATAAGCCCCTTTCGGGCAGTTTGTAATTGTAAAAAGAATTGTTTTTGAGTCTAGAAGGTCCTGGAATCTCCAAGAGTACAAGTCATCCCAAGGAGCATCAAGTCGACCTAAATGAGGGAATTTGACAAATTGAGAAGGCTATATGAACGAGCAGTTCAACTTCATTTGAGGCACACACACTCACAAGTTTGATCTATCAAGAGGGTGTTTGATCTGTAGCTAGGAAGCAAGAAGAAGAAAAGTGAAAGTCAAGGAGAAGCTGGAAGGACGAAATCTATTGTTTATGGGCTCTATCTCTCTCACACGTGTGAAATTCTAAGGTTTTTGGGCTGCAAGAAGAGGCCGAAGTTGAGGTCCAAGTTGTAGGAGGACGAAGTGCAGCATCTTGTAGCTGAAAGGAAGGATACTTTATCTAGACCTCGCTGACCTTAGGAGGAGCTATCTTGCTCCAAGAAGGTCTCAAAAGGAGGTTGATCTAGGATTTTCTTGGATGCTACAAGACCAAAATTGCAGGGTCGAAGTTGTAGATTCAGTAGCAGTGTTGTAGTTGGCAGGTCGAAGTTGCAACTCGAGTAGCAGTGTTGTAGCTTGTTAGTTTTTGCAGCATCTGATGTGTTCTAGCCACGAAATTTGGTGGAGACTAGAATACATGAGATCTCCAAAACGCAGAAATCGTTTCTGGAAATTCCACCTAGAAGTGTCTCAATTAGATTATTAGCCGATTTTTAAACAGTTCCTAAGTCTAAACTTAGGGAATATGGTTAATTAATCAGTGTTAATTGAGATAAGGTGAGAATCATCTAGAAACTCACACAGATCGACTTCAAGATGATCCTAGCCATTAATTAAGATTTAATCTTCGTCATTGGAGTCCCAACAAAGGAGAAGAAGTCAATGGGCATTTAGAGATCACATAAGAGATCACCAGAAATTCGATTTCCTTGGCAGATCGATTTTCAGAGTAGCAGTACTCAACTGTCGGAGAGCCAGAGATCGAAGCAGTGAGTGAGGGGCAAGGGCAGTGAGTTCAGAGGAGATTTTCCAGATATGGAGAGTCAGCTACAAGAGGGTCGAGTTTCCTCAATGAGGCAGCGCAAAAGCTTCAGAGGCAGAAGATTGATTTGGCCAAATAGAGGGTTGATTCAGTTGCTAGAGGCCTGGAAGATTTCTGGAAGGGACCAGCGAGTCATTCTTAGAGGCTAGATTGGATAGACGGCTTGTTCAGTTTCAGTTCCACGCAGAGCGTGCCATACGCTGCGCAAATTTGATGCAGAGGCTAACGCAGGGGTTTCGTGGAGCCCATTCAAAGCCAGTTTTGGAGCTGGATCAGTGCCAAGTGAGATAAAATTTGTCTCACTAATTTTTGTGGCCAATTTCTCCTATAGTGATTACCAGTTTGTGTATCCAAATTGTACTCATATTTTCGCTATTGCATAATAAAATAAAACCCTCATCTGTTGCATTGGTTTTCCCGCATTGGGTTTTTCCGGGGACTTACGGTGTAAATTTTATGTGTTAGTATTTTCTCAATTCCAACACTAATTATTTTCCGCAATTTTATTTGTGAAGGTGGCAGCGTGTTTATTTCATTGTTTCCGCAACAATAAACTGAAAAATTAATTTATTAGTTAGGAGAAATAATACCAGTCGCTGCAATAGGATTTCATATTGGAATTTTCACATGGTATCAAAGTGTAGTTGATCAACCACGAACTCAAAGGCGAAAGAAGGAATTTTCTTGTTCAGTAAAGAGCAGCGGGCCGAAATTCCTAGGAGTAGCGCAGTCCTTTGCCAAGCAGGCCGAGTTACTAGAGGAAGTTTAATTTTTCTGAGCAAAGAAGCTGAAAAAATCAATTTTCCAGATCGAGTGATTCCAGAGACATAGGGAGCAACTCAGATTTTTCATTGGGCAGATTTATGGCTGACATAGAGGGTTTTGTAGTAGTTCGCTAGAGAAAAACTAGCGTTGGGTGGAAGAGAGAAAATAACACACAAAAGAGGGAAATTTTTCCTCAGGGAACTTCGAGTCTTGGAAGTTCGAATTTCCAGTTGCAGATTGGTAGTAGCAGCTTGCAAGATCACGCATTCTAGAAGGGAGTGTGAGTAGCAGATTAGTAGCCGAGCACAGGGAAAGAGGGAGTTTTCGATATTTTCAGAGATGATCACTGTAGGGCTTAGAGATCAGGATAGTTTGAATGGAGCTTCCAACTATATCATCTGGAACACTAGGATGTCCTTCCTTCTAGATGAATATGGCCTGAAAGCCTACTTTGATAATGTAGTGGCAATTCCCCAAGATGCAGATCAGTAGAAAGAATACAAGAATGAGATGGCACAAGCAAAGTGGTTGATCCTGGATGGAGTCCGAAACCATATAGTCTCACACATGATTGGCAAGGATACTACCAAAGAGATGTGGCATGCTCTTGCCACGCTATATCAAGGCACTTCCGAGCAGCAAAAGATGTTTCTTGAGGAGAAGCTAAGATGCATCCGGATACAGAAGGGGGAAGGCATAGATCCCTTCCTTACCAGGATTTAAGAGGTCCGAGACCAGCTGTCAGTGGTTGGGGCAGCGCCTCAACCCACGAAGCTAGTGTGATTGGCACTCAATAATGTCTCAGAGGATTGGCAGGTCTTTGTCCAAAGCATATTGGGCAGAGATAGGCTACTAGAGTGGCACAGGATGTGGGCCGATTTGTAGCAGGAGGAGTTGAGACGAGCTCTATTAAAGAGCTCCATTAGTGGCAGCAGCAGTAGTGGATCGAAGATGGTGAAGTAGGAGGAGAATGTAGCCTTCGCATCTAAGGGTCCCTATCAAGGGCATGGGGAGCAGAGAAAGAAGAAGGACTTGTTAAAGCTCAAGTGCTTCAGGTGTGGTGAGCTCGATCACTACAGTACCCAGTGTCCTCTCAGAAAGAAGGACAAGGAGGAGAGGCAGGACCGGTAAGCAGCTTCGGCAGAGATCAACAGGCTATCCTCCACGTTGGAGGAAGACTTCGTGATGTTCGCAAATATACCTCCAGGAGTGAGGTGGGGAGATTTGGTACTATAGTCCCAGAGAACTACAGAGTTTGGGCAGGATCCTTGAGGAGTCCACCTCATGGATCATTACCTAGCTACGGGGACCCATAGTATTTAGTAGCAGGATGGATCAGTGGTAGTAGATGCAGTCAGTACCAGAGTGACAATTGCAAACTAGTAGAAGTCAGATGCTGAGGAGCACAGTGCAGTGTTGGCAGTGGTATGGCAGTGTCAACAGCAGCAGTATGGCAGTGTCAGCAGCAAAGTTGCGCAGTAATTGGTGGGCAACAGCAACCATACATCAGCAGTGTGACAGGAGATGAAACAGAGACAGAGTGTTGTGGCAGGGTATGCAGCACTAGAACACATTCCTCGCTAAGAGTGAGTGTTAGTTTTTGTAGCATCAAATGTGTTCCAGCCACGAAATTTGGTGGATAGGCTAGAATACATGAGATCTTCAATTCCCATAAATCGTTTATGGAAATTCCACCTAGAAGTGTCTCAATTAGATTATTAGACGATTTTTAAATATTTCTTAAGTTTAAACTTAGGGAATATGGTTAATTAATCAATATTAATTGAGATAAGGTGAGAATGATCTAAAAACTCACACAGATCGACTTCAAGATGATCCTAGCCATTGATTAAGATTTAATCTTGGTCATTGAAGTCCCAATAGAGGATTATAAGAAGAATTCGATGCACACTTGGAGAAGACATAAGAGATCACCAGAAGTACGATTTCCTTGGCAGATTGATTTTCAGAGTAACAGTAGTCAACTGCCGGAGAGCCAAAGATCGAAGCAATGAGTGAGGGGTAGGGACAGTGAGTATGGAGGAGATTTTCCAAATCCGAAGAGTTAGCTAAAGGAGGGTCGAGTTTCCTAAGTGAGGCAGCGCAGAAGCTTCAGAGGCAGAAGTTAGATTTGGCTAGACAGAGGGTTGATTCAATTGTTGGAGGCCAGGAAGATTTTCAGAAGGGACTAATGAGTCATTCTCAGAGGTTGGATTGGGCAAACGACTTGACTAGTTTCAGTTCCAGGCAGAGCGTATCAGAGGCTGCACAGATTTGACGCATAGGCTGACGCAGGGGTTTCGTGGAGCCCATTCAGAGACAATTTTGGAGTTGGATTAGTGTTGGGTGAGACAAAATTTGTCTCACTATTTTTTGTGGTAAGCTTCTCCTATAGTGGATTGCCAATTTGTGCATCCAGATTGTACTCAGATTTCACTACTACGTAATAAAATAAAACCCTCATCTGCTGCACCGGTTTTCCCGCATTGGGTTTTTCTAGGGACTTTTGTCCAAAAACAACGGTGTAAATTTTATGTGTGTGTGTTAGTATTTTCTTAGTTTCAGCGCTATTTATTTTCTGTAGCTTTATTTGTGAAGGTTGTAGTGTTTTTATTTCGATGTTGTCGTAGCAATAAACTGAACAATTAATTTATCAGTTAGGAGAAATAATAATAGTTGTTGCAATAGGATTCCATATTGGAATTTTCGCATAGCTGGCAGGTCGAGTAGCAATGTTGTAGCTGGCAGGTCGAAGTTGCAGGGTGTAGCAGTTTGGTGCAGAATCAAGGAAGGACTTGAGAGAGCGCCAACTTGGTACTGGGAGAAGGACTTGGTCTAGGGATTGGGTCTTTGTATCTCATTTGAAGCAAATTCTAAGAAGAGAAGAGTTTTTGGGTTTTACCCCTAGAGGGGTTTTGTGCTGGCTAAGAGCCTATATTTTTGTCCTCTTTTGTTACTGTTATTATTCTTGATATTGTTTGATGAAAGATCTAACTAAAGAAGATAAAGAAGATAACTAAAGATTCGCAAGCACTATCAAGGTTAAGGAAAATAAGAAATAATAGTTATCGCTTTACATTTTCTAACATGATATCAGAGCTAAGGTGAACAAAGAAGGCAGTGGGTAAGGACACTAGAAAGGAATGTTGATCAAAAGATAGGAAGCTCTCGAAGCCGAAAAGAAGAAGACTACAAAATTGTCTTTTGAAGGGATCTAGTTAAAAGCTCGTTGGTAGAAGACCCTTCTAAACTAGGGTTTCTACAATGAAGAAGATCAAGACTACATCAATCTCGCAAGGAGGGTGTTGATCTTGCAAAAAGGAATTCTCTTAGTAAGGCATCAATCTTGGAAGTTGGTGGAGGAATCCTATGGAACATCTTTCAAAGACATCATCAAAAACTCTCCAAAGGTCTTGAAAGAATCAAGAAGGTTGGAGACATCATCAAGAAAAATCTTGATCATCAAGTAACATATTATTACATCATGCTTGAATCTTCAAGTCATATGGGTTCTTTCTGCAAAGAAAGGAACAAGCTCATTGGGGCAACAAACTATCTAGCATGGAAGAAAAAATTGACTTAATACTGACAGAACAAGACGTAATGGAATATGTTATTGGGCAAATTATTGAACCTGAGAAAGATAAGACACAAGAACTAGCAAAATACAAGAAAGGGGAAGTAAGGGCACAAAGGATCATAGTGGAATCCATTAAAGATTATCTTGTTCCATTTGTTGCAAATTTGAAGACTTCCAAAGCTATGTATGACAAGCTAGTGAATTTATATTCAGTGAGTACAACAGGTCAAAAGATGTCGTTAAGAAACAAGTTGTACAAAATGAAGAAGTCAAAAGATGAGGATGTGGCATCCTTCCTCATGAGAGTCTCTCAACTAAGAGACCATCTGCAAGGAATTGGGGAACCAAGCACTGATTCTAAACTAACCATCTGTGTACTGAATGCATTGCCACCATAATGGAGCAGCTTTGCAACAAGGATTCAACTCCCTTTGATGAGTTGTGGGCGCAATGCATATTAGAAGAATCAAGGATCAAGGTCAAAGATGATATTGGATTTGATGAGCAATCTCATGCGTTTCTAGGCCAAGTCAAGAAGTTAAAGAAAGGAAAGTTTGGTAAGTCTAAGAAGACAAACATGTCCAAAGTGCAATGTTTTGGATGCAATGAATTTGGACACTTTAAGAGGGATTGTCCAAACAAGCAGAACAATAAAAGAAAGGAAACGAGTGAAGCTCATGTACTTGATGCCGTGGGAGAATCTAAGAAGGCGAAGAAGGAAGAAGTGAAAGATCTTTACTACTAAAGAAGGTTCACAGACTGTCAAGTTTTCTGAGAAGATTAATCTTTCTTTTAATAGCATGTTTCGCATAGCATCATAGAAAGAAGCATATGATACTAGCATGTCTATAATTTTACATGATTAAGTTGCTTTCATCTAGATAGATGGATAGATAGAGCATTTTTTCATAAATGTTCATCCATGTATTATCTAACATTATGTTAGAGGTAATCATCTTGCTCGGGTGGATCATCATGCTCCTAGAAGAACCATCATTATGGAAGGTTCTTGGGAAAAGCACTATGACAAGGTTAGTATGCATTCCATGTAATGTGGAGTCAATACTGGTAAAAAGATGAAGCAATGCAATGGGTCAAGATGCAGGCTCTTTGTGAGATATATGAATAGATAGATAATTGGATGAAAGCATAGGAATGCATGCCGGATATAGAAATTTGGATAAGATTCATGTGTAGGATCTTGTGGAAAGAAAGTTGGTCATAAAATATGCTTAGGTATATGGATATATGATGCTTGAGAAAAATAAGATTTGACTTACTTAAGGATGTATAAAACATTAAGACTTTCTCTAGAATATATATAACAATGATTAACATCTAGTATAGTCTCCGGAAGAAAAGTTGAAACTTGGTAATCAAGTTCGATCCTTGGGCACTCTGATGCATGAAGTTTCACGTAGAGAAGGACCATGAGGATGTTAATGGAACGAGAAGGTCATCATGAGGTAAGTTTGATTTTCATTATTATTTGTTATCTGGTTAACATATTATTTTTGCTGACAGTTGAGGCAACTTCAACTGTATGGATGAAGGATATTGAGGGAAGCTCAATATTTAGTAATGTTGAGAAATCTAGGGTAGCTACATTAGGTGATTTCTCTTACTTTGATAACTGCTTTTGATGTATTTTTACTTAATTTAATTAGTTTCTTCTTTCTCTTGATAATATTTAGTGTTCTTATCATCAAACAGCTACCAAATCATAAAGAACAATGAGACAAGAGGACACAAGATGTAGGCGATCAGCCAGGGCGAAAACCTCTCCTCTTGAGAGGAAAAACCCACAAGAATTCTTTTCTTCTTTTAGAATCTTCAAATGACGAATTCCAAGACCTAGGGCCCTTGACAAAGACCCTTCCAAGACCAAGACAATCTTTCTCCTTGATGATCTTTCTTTCCAGCAATTTCAACCCCAACAACTTTGACCCCAGCAGTTTCTTCTGCAATTTCGACCCCAGCGATTTCTTCTGTAACTTTCACCCCAGCGGTTTCTCTGCAATTTCGACCACAGCAATTTCTTCTACAACTTTTGCTCTAGCAGTTTCTTTTGCAACTTCGACCCCAACAGTGTCTTCTGTAACTTCAAGTTTTCAACAACTCGACTTTCCCAGCAACTTTCCAGCACTTTGACTTGCCCAGCAACTCGACTTGCCCAACAACTTTTGTTAGGACCCTATAATACTAGTGTAGCCCCCTTATTGTTATTGTTAGTGTAACCACATTATTATTATTGATTGGCCCATGTAGCCCCCATATTGTTATTGTTGTGCCCAATAGAAGCCCATTATTATTATTGTTGTGCCCTTACATTATTATTAGTATGTAGGCTCTGATTATATTGTGACCCCTTAGACTCCTATATATAGAAAGGAGGTATTGTCATTTGTATCATCCAAGAATTGTTCATTTATGTAATGTAAACGGGGTTCCCCCCTCGAAGAGGATAATTTTTAAGCCGTTGATTTATCTATTTGTGAGATGGTTGCATAACATTTGGTATCAGACCTTTGGATTCTACGGGTTTCGCTGCTTCAAATAGGTCATCGTGGAATTTTCGCTATAATTTTTTTTCTACAAAGCTTCGGAAGCTGAAATTGCAACCACGTGAAACCAAAATCTTGGTGAACTTCGTGTACGAATTTCAGATCTTGTCATGCTATCTTTTTGGAGATATGATCCGAGAAAGTTAGGGTTTTTGCAGGCTCCATAATTCCATCTCAAACAAGTGAACTACAGAATATCGTCATAACATTCTCTCTGAGCATCGGATTTGAATTTCATAAAAAGTGGCAGAAAGAGGACAGACATTAGTTTTTGGGTATCATTTTCATGGCAGAAGGTCAAAAGTTAAAGTAGTGACACGTGGCACTCCGTACAAGTTCGCTCTATTGAATTAGTCTATAATCAGGTCATTGTGGGAGATTGGGCATAACTCTTTCTTGAAGAATCCAATCTTGGTCTGACTTGTTGGGTTGGAAAGAAGACTCAAAGGGATAATACAGGACGGGATTTCAGATATTGGATATTCACAGTAAGAGAGATAAAACAACTGCAATATCTAGCTCCTAAAAAGCAAGAAAAAAGTGTGTATTTTTTTAAATTTTGCATAACTGTTGTTTGAAAAATCAGTTTGGAGTGATTCAAAGGACATAGTGATGCATAGATATCATTAGTTGATTTCAGAATACCTCGAAACAAAAAAATGGACACACCTAGTAAGCTACCAAAAGGCTCTTCTTTGACACATGAAAAAGAGGAAGAAATGCAACATGATATATCAAAATTACGAGACCAAGTGCAACAAATTTCGGTCGCGCAAAGAGTAACAAAAAATGAAATGGAAGCTAAGATGGATGGTTTGAAGAATGGTTTAAAAGAAGACATGGAAGGTTTGAAAGATGGCATAGAAGCAAAAATGAAAGGCAACATGGAAGATTTGAAGAATGGTTTAAAAGCAGACATGGAAGGTTTGAAGGAAGGTTGACAAAGTTGCTACAAGAAATGCTTCCTAATGGCGAAAAGGTATTAGATGAAACTCATGATGAGAACAAAAGGAATGTTAATCATGATTTCATTGACTCTAACTTTGGATTGATGACCCACCATATTCCAAAGATCGATATGAGGAAGTTTAATGGCAAGGATCCGGTAACATGGATACTACAGATGGAGCAATATTTTGATCTCCGTAATGTGCAACACACACAAAAGGTACGCATTGCATCTTTATATTTAGAACCCAATCAATTTGTATGGTATCGATGGCTTTGTTCTTGTAAACCTCTTATCACTTGGTCAATTTTTACGTAGGAAATGATAGCACATTATGAGAATACAAAGAGTAACACCTTCTTTAGCCAACTGATAAATCTCAAACAAAAAGTTTCAATGGCGGAGAACATTGAGGACTTCCAAAAATTGAATATCAGGGTGAATGATATTCCAAAGGGGCATAGGATTGATGTCTTCATAGGGACTTTAAAGGATAACATCCAACATGAGGTTCGCCTTTGGGAACCTAATTCATTGGAGAAGGGATTGAGGGTGGCAAGAAAAGTTGAAAGCAAAATTATGGCAACAAGGAAGTCTACCACTCACAACTACAAAGATAGAAGTGTTGTTGCTCCTACCCTTCCACAACCTACAAAATTTACACCACAACAATTGGAGGAAAACAGAGCAAAAGGGCTTTTGTTACAGTTGTGATAGTAAATACACTAAAGGTCATAAGTGTGCGTAGAAGAAATTATTTTACATAGATTGTGAACAGGTGGAAGAAAAGGATCAAGAAACGTCAATAGAAGAGGATATACACCAAGAACCAACCCCATAAAAAGAAGAAATGAATCTGACCATATCTTGTAATGCATTGGCAGGAATTACCACTCCTCAAACTCTCAAGATAGAAGGACATATCAAGAAGAAAAAGGTAATAGTATTGATTGATTCGGGTAGTACACATAATTTTATTCATTGTAAGATAGCCAAGGAAATGAATTTCTTCCTATATCCAACACTAGAGTGTCAAGTAATGGTTGCAAATGGAGGAACTATAAATTGCTCTGGAAAGTATCATAATATCAAGCTATCCATGGGGGAATATGTATTGAATAGTCCAATGCTTTCCATTCCAATGGGTGGTGTTGATTTTGTACTAGGAGTCCAATAGCTACAATCTTTGGGGACGATAGCTTTTAATTTTCAAGAACTTTTCTTGAAATTTTTTTGGGAAGGAAAGGAAGTTGAATTATGGGGTATTGCAGGGACACCAAGAAAGATAATCAGCTCTAATGGAATGAAAAAGCTTCCAAAAAAAGAACAACGAGGCGTAGTTGCACTAATATGCTCATTAGATGTTCAAACGTCGAAATCATACATTTCTCCAGATCTCCAAAAAGTATTGGACAATCATTCCAAGGTATTTGAGACTCTTAAAGGTCTCCCACCTATTCGTGATCATGATCATGCTATTCATTTGATTCCAGGAAGTGTTTCTCCAAGCATCATGCCTTTTAGATATCCCTATGCCCAAAAGAGTGAAATTGAACGTATGGTTGCAGAAATGCTAGAGGCTGGTATAAATCAACCTAGTCAAAGTTCTTTCTCTGCTCCAGTAGTATTGGTGCACAAGAAGGATGGATCATAGCACGTGTCCAGATTATAGGGAGCTCAACAAGATCACTATTAAAGATAAATTTCCCATTCTTGTTATTGTTTAATTGTTGGATGAATTACATGGAGCAATTTACTTCACCAAGTTGGATCTTCGTTCAGGATATCATCAAATTAGAATGAAAAATGAAGACATTCTAAAAACAACATTCAGAACTCATGAGGGTCATTATGAATTTTTGGCCATGCCTTTTGGCCTTACTAATACACCTTCAACATTTCAAGGTTTGATGAATTCCATTTTCAAACCCTTCCTTAGAAAATTTGAGTTAGTATTTTTTGATGATTTACTAATCTACAAGTCTTGGAAGGATCATGTTCAACATGTTGACTAGGTGCTCAAACTGTTGGAGGGGAAACAATTATATGCAAAAACCTCCAAATGTTTCTTTGGAGTCCAATAGGTGGAATACTTGGGTCATATTGTATCTCATGAGGGTGTGTTAAGTTATGGTATGTTCTATGCTTATAACAGTTTACTTCTTTTTCTTATTATATTCCACAGATTAGCAATCACATGTACATAAAGTAAAGTGCAGATAGAAAATTAAACGATCGATAGAAAACAAGCCAAGACAAGAGACACAAGATGTGGCGGCTAGCCAGGGACAAACCCCACAATGTGTGGGGAACCCTTTGATCAAATCTTCTTTTATCTTCAATAATTCAGCAGAGAGAAATAGTACAATAAATCTGATTCATATCAGCAGTAGAAAACCCTAGATCAACAGCATCAGCATTAGCGGCTTCATTATCAAAGTAGGGCAGACGATATCTCACAAACCGACCGTCGAATTGACTTCATTCCACCACCAAAAGTTGCAGCTTTCAGAGAAGGTTCAGATGAACCTACAGTGTAGTTCAGATGAGGACATCTTCTAGACCACGCAGGTCAATCTTTACTTCTGCAGTTGCAGCTTCAGTTTCAGCGGTTTCCGGCTTCAAACTAGGGCAGTCGATATCTTGCAAACCGTTCATCGGATTGACTTCATTCCACCACCAAAAGTTGCGGCTTTCAGAGGAGGTTCAGATGAACCTACAGCATAGTTCCAAAGAGAAGATCTTCTAGGCCACGCAGGTCAATCTTTGGATCTGCAGTTGCAGCTTCAAGTTCAACAGCTTCCGGCTTCACATGTGTGAGAGAGAGACGCATTTCTGCGCAGTAGAGAAGAGACTCATTTCTGCGCAGTAGAGAGAGAGAGATGTGATGAGAAGAGTGACTGCAAATGAGGAAAAGTCCTCTTATATTTATACACAACGTTGGTGTTTGAAAAGATACGACTGTTGGGCTTTTGAGCCTACATGAGTTGTAGGTCGGCTTGATAATAATTCCATAATCAAAATAAATTCATATCTCCATGAATACTTATCAAAATCGGATGATCTTTATATCAATCCTACACCTCTCGATGAGAGGAATCTAATAAAATATTATCAGCCATGAATAATATGACCCACATGAAGTTTTGCCCTGGTTGTCAATTTTAACAGGGTGTCAAGGTAGACCCTAACAAAATTAAAGCCATTAAGGAATGGAAAATCCCCACAACCATAAAGCATCTTTGAGGATTTCTCAGGTTGACAGGGTACTATCGCAATTTTATTAAGAATTATGGAAGAATAGCCGCACCTATAACATCATTATTGAATAAAGATGCATTTTCTTGGACTCTAGAAGCAACTAAGGCATTTGAACATCTTAAAGAGGCAATGTGCCAAGCACCGGTCTTAGCTACGCAAGACTTCACAAAAACCTTTATTGTGGAATGTGATGCCTCAGGAAATGGAATTGATGTTGTTTTAATGCAAGAAGGAAGACCCATTACTTTTGAAATTCATCCAATCAAAAGAAAGTATTTACACAAACCTATTTGTGAGAAGGAAATGTTGGCAATACTACATGCACTAAAGCAATGGCAACCTTACCTAATGGGAAGACACTTCAAGGTAAAAACAGATCATGATAGTCTTAAATACTTTTTGGAACAAAGATTATCTTCAAAAGAACAGCAAAAATGGGTCACAAAGATGTTGGGTTATGACTTTGAAATCATCCACAAAAAAGTAAAGAAAAATGTTGTTGCAAATGCACTCACAAGAAAGGATGAGGATGTGGAAGCATTGCTTTCTTCCATTTCTATTTTTCAACTTGAGTGGATAACAGAAGCAAGAGATGAATGGAAGAATGATGAAGAGGTGTGGACACTCATTCAAAAGTTGCAGCAAGATCCTAGTACATCTGATACATTTAGCTGGAAAAATGATTCATTATGGTACAAAGATCGCTTATGTCTTTGTAAGAATCCCCAACTCAAACAAAAGATTCTTTTGGAAATGCACTCCTCTCCCTTAGGAGGGCACTCAAGATTTTTAAAAACTTACCACAAGGTCAAAAAGGAATTTTTTGGGATGGCCTTAAATCTGATATTCAGAAGTTTGTGGCAGAATTTCTAGTTTGCCAACAAAATAAAGTTGAGACAATTAAGACCTCAGGTCTATTACAACCTTTAGCCATTCCAAGTCAGCATTGGAAGGAGGTCTCAATGGATTTTTTCACAGGTTTACCCAAGTCTGAGGGAAAGAGTGTCATCATGGTGGTAGTTGATAGACTTACCAAGTATGCGCACTTTTGTGCATTATCTCATCCTTTTAAAGCCAGTACAGTGGCTATTACTTGTTAGAAAATGTAACTAGGTTCAGTCTTTATTAAATGTATTTGAGTCATCATGTAATGTACTTAGAATAAAGAAAATAATTATTATTATTATTATGACTTATTAAAGCATGGGTTTCATGCTTGGGTCATTATGTTTTAGGTCAAAGTCCCCATTAAGGAAATCTAGGATTTATTTTTAGTTAATACAGTCATTGTACTTCTAAAGAGACCCTTCTTGGGCTTTTGAATCATGTAAAAAGGTTGAGTACTGAGTTCAAATATGAGTTATGTTGCCTCCACACCAAGTCGGCCTTAAGATGATCAAGTCGGCCTCAAATAAGGTTATTCAACCTCACCAAAGGACTATAAATGAAGCAATTCGAATTCCATTTGAAGCACTCACTCTCACAAGCAAGTTCAATATCTCATGAAGCTGGAAAAACTGTGAATTGGAAGAAGAAGGGAAAGGAAGTGCAAGTTTGATCTAGAAGAAGGAAAGGAAGAAAATCGAGCCTTTGGTGCAACTATCTCTCTCTCTCTCGTGCCCTAGTTTGAAAGACCGAAGTTCTCTTGTTGATGTCGTAGCTAGTTGTCGTGTGATGCTGCTACCGATATAGGTCGAAGTTGCTATCGGTGGGTGTTGCTACCTCAAGAAGTTGTACTGGGTCTAGATCGAAGTTTCTAAGAGAAGATCGAACTCTCCAAGGAAAGATAGAAGTGACTGGGTCAAAGAAAGTGTTGCCACTGCTGTTGCTGTAGCTAGGTCAAGGAGGATCGTCTACAAGAGAAGAGGAATGTTGACTTGGTATGGAGGAAAGTTTGTGTCAAGGTTTCGTGTCTTGGAATATCTCCTAAAAACTATTGAAGGAAGAATTACTGACTGGGTTTCCCCCTAGAGAAGGGTTTTGCCCTAGCTGTGAGCCTATATCTGTTGTCCATTGTTTTATGTGATTTTGCTTTGGTAATTGTTTGATGAACTAAAAGAAAGAAGATATAAAGAAACATAATAAGAAGTCAAGAACTTCACAAGGAATTATCAAGTATAAGAAAATCTTTCTACCTTTCTGATTTTCTAAAATGGTTTCAGAACTTTAGTGAAGAAAGAAGCTAAAGGCAGTCTCAAGCACTTGATCAAGGAATCATTCGGCAAGACTATTTCAAGGAAGAAGTCTATTCAAGAAAGATGTCTAACACAATCAAGGGAGAGAATAAACTTGAAGGAGCCTCAAACTACAGATCTTGGAAGAAGAATATTGACCTCATCCTTGAAAAGAACACGGTACCAGACGTGGTGAAAGGAAAAGTAAAGAAACCTACAGAAGACTCCAGTGATGCTGATAAAGCTAAGTTCATATATTTGGAATTATTGGCCATGAACCTAATGGTAGAAGGAATAAAGGACAATCTTGTCCCATTTATAGCCAACATTGACCATGCTCAAGAAAAGTATGAGGCCTTGTCAAATTTATTTACTATTAAGAACATTGGTCAAGTTGCAAGCCTGAAGAATGAACTAAGAACCACAAAGATGACTAAAGAAGATATAGTGGCCTCCTTTGTGAAGATAGCAAGAATCAGAGATGACCTTTTGGCCATAGATGATATTGTTCCAGATAAAGAACTTGTGATCACCGATATACTAGGATTACCTCCTACTTGGGGTGCATTTGCTACAGGACTCAATAGTTGGAAGGAAGCTCCCACTTTTGAAGAACTATGGACCGCCTGCAGCCAATAAGGATTAAGAATTTCATTAGTTGTCAATCCTGAAGGAGTGTCAAATGCCTATGCTGCTCAACACAGAGGAAACTTCACGAAAGGACCAAGGAGAAAGGTTGACATGTCCAAAATAGAATGCTATTAATGTCATAAGAAGGGTCACTACAGAAGTGACTGTCCCGATAATCCAAGAAACAAGAAAAGAGAAAGAGATCAAGCAAATGTTGTTGAAGAAGAAGATCTAAAGAAAACCAAACCTGAAGAATCTGATATAAGGGACTTACACTACTATCCTTTGCTTCTAGTCTTAGATATTCTATTTTGTATTTTTTATGTTTTAGAATTTATAGGTTTTAACATGTTTTTGGAAAAGACATTCTCTTTTGTTTTTATAAGTTTATAGGTATTCCTCAAAAGCTTTGGAGGGAGCCCCCAACATCTCCCAAAGATAAATATCTCATTTCCTTTCAATCTCTGGTTTCATGTACTTATTAAGCTTTGATCATATTAAATACTAACCATCATTCTCCCTCTATTGTCTTGATTAGAAAAACATCTACTATATCCTCAAGGAGTATGGAAGATCTCCCAAGACAAGGTTTGTCAAGAAAACAAAGGTATGCCTTAAAACTACAAAATGTTGATTTCTTTATAATAAATGTTTATTCATTTAACAATCTTTTACTAACATTGTTATGTCTAGCTAAATTGAATCTTAATGATTCTTGTTTTGGGTGATTCATCACTTGATAAATCTACCTCCTCCTCATATTCTCAAATTGACCTTATAGAACCCTAGATAGGTTCTCTAGAAAACCCTAACCTAAGGGTATGCAAATGTTAATTGTTGAAAACCGCTTAAGTTATTGAGAAATGGTATTTGAAGTTTTGTTTGGGATTTCAATATGAAAACCTAACTTGTTAGGGTTGAAATGATGAAATCTCAAACCTTTGAAGTTTTGATATGGTAGGATTTGCTTTACTATGTTATGAAACTTTGATCTTTAGGGTTTGGTTGGGTCTATAAGCAAATTCCTTGTTAAGTATTTAACGTCCTAGGAATGAAACCCTAGGTTTATATATGTGTCTATGTAGTTGAAACCCTAGCTTGGTCTAGGTCGATATATGTCTAATATGGTGCCTAACATATGATATGCTTATGTATGATGATGAATTCCTAGATATATGTGTTAACACAATTATTAATGGTCATAAGTCTTTAGGGTTCAATATAAGTCCTTGTCTGAGTTTGATATTCCAAGATGATGCTAAAATGAAAAAATCTAGGGTTTGTAGCTAACCCTAGTGGATGCTAGTCATCTTGTTGATTGAAGCTCTAATTGGTTCTTGGTTGTTAAAATATTTTATATGAAATCTAGGGTTTGTATGAAATCCTAGTAGGAAGCCTATCATATGAAATTTGAAAGTTGTTAGATGTATTAATTTGATTTGTCTCTAGGGTTTGCTATATGAAAAATTGTGTCATGTCATTGAAACCCTAGATATAAGAAGTTTGATATCTTGATGAGTTGTGAATGTGATTTAGGGTTTGTAACAAGACCTGGGCAAGAAGTTGAAGTATAGTCCCTTGTTGATTATGTTTATGCTTACGTTATTATAAGATTTTGATATCGCTAACTCCATGCTTCTATAGCTTTGGTTGTACTTGCTATCTAAGTTGTGCAGGTACACAATCTTCTAGGTGGTGAAAATGATAAAATAAAATAAAAATAAATAAATAAAAAAATATTGATGTGATAAGCATAATATGAGTGGTGATGGTGACTCTGGTAAGAAGGATGAAAGCCACGAAAGATTCTCTGATGACAAAAAGAAGAAGTTGATATCCCTAGATTAAGAGGGAGCCTAGATAAAGAAAAATTTCCCTGGTTGAGATGGACAGCATAGTTTTGATTGGAGTAAGAAGTTTGAAGGATATGTAGTTGTATGTGAAGTTGAAAGGGAATGATTCGGTTGATATGCCTACCATGTTGAGAAGCAACATCAGGAAAACCCCAAAGGTTTGTGTTTATTTATGAATATGTGAAAGGATATTATTGATTGGGATTGTGTAAATCTCTCGAAGGTTTTGATAGCATGTTGGTTACCGATCAATTTGATTGGGAGATATTTTTTGTCCTTGATTTGTTGGATCAGGGAGAGGTTATGTGAGTGAAGCATTGCCTGGGAGTACATCTGGCCGACACTTTGTGTTGATGTCCAGGTCCCAAAGTTGGAAAGGTTGTTAGTTTTTTAAGCATCGGTTGTGTTCTAGCCACGAAATTTGGTGGAGAGGCTAGAATACGTGTATTCGCCAAAACCCAGAAATTGTTTCTGGAAATTCCACCGACGACTTGATTAAAATAATTAATCTTTTTTTAATGGCGCCTAAGTCTAAACTTAGGAAAACTAATTAATTAAAGGGTATTTATTAAGTCATGTTGAAAATCTTCTAGAAGAAGACATGGATCGAGTTCTAATTAATCTTAGCCATCAATTATATTTTAATCTTGGTCGTTGATGTCTCAACGAGTGATTATAAGAAGAAATTCAATGGGGTTGGAGAACACACTTGGAGCCACCAGAAATTCGATTTTGCTGAGAAATTGATTTCTAGAGTAGTAGTTGTGAGTTGCCGGAGGTAATTCAATACGATTGAAGCAATGAGAGAGGGGCAGGGACAGTAAGGCCGGAGGGAGATTTTCCATTCCGATGAGTGCATAGCAGAGAGACAAAGAGTTCCACAGAGAGGCAACATAGTGCTTTAGAGGGGAAGTTGTATTTTGCTAGGGAGAAGCAGTGATTCAGTGCCAGAAGCCGGAGTGTGAGGCCGAAGGCCAGGAGAGTCCATTTCCCAGATAGCAGTTGATCAGTTAGCAAGAGAGACGTTGGTCCGAGTTGTGTGACGCAGAACTGCGTAGGATGACACGGGGACTGTGCAGAGGCAGCAAAGAGCAGCTCATCTTGAGCCAAGGTCAGTGTCGGATCAACGGTGAGAGTGACATTTTTCTCACTAGACTTCTGTTAGTCATTTCTCTGTATGGATTGCTAGATTTGAGCATCCATAGATTTGTACTTAGATTTACTACTGCATAATAATAAAACCCTCAGTTGTTGCACCAGTTTTCCCAAGTTGGGTTTCTCAGGGAACATTGGTCCAAAAATAACAATGTTATTTATGTGTGTAATTCTATTCTTCCAACATTATTTTTCTTCTGCAGTATTGTATTAAGTGTTCTAATGGCCATGCTTCAGATGTGGTGAGCTTGGCCACTAGAACTCAAAACAACAGTTGCTCAGTTAATGAGAGAGACGTTGGTCCAAGTTGTGTGACGTAGAACTACGTAGGTTGACGCAGGGACTGTGTAGAGGTATCAGAAAGCAGCTCATCTTGAGCCAAGGTCAGTGTCGGATCACCAGTGAGAGTAAGATTTTTCTCACTAGACTTTTGTCAATCATTTCTCTGTATGGATTGCTAGATTTGAGCATCCATAGATTTGTACTCAGATTTACTATTGCATAATAATAAAACCCTCAACTGCTGCACCGATTTTCCTAAGTTGGGTTTTTCTAGGGACATTGGTCCAAAAATAACAGTGTTATTTATGTGTGTGATTCTATTCTTCCAGCATTATTTTTCTTCTGCAATATTGTATTTGTGAAGGCTGCAGTGTATTAGTTTCAATATTTACCCTAGGATGCAGTAAATAATTTGTTCAAGTTATTTAACAAATAGAAGAAAAATGGGATTTGGGGTTTCCAAATTTTCACAAAGGTGGCATTGGTCATTAAGCTCTGACACGCACCTGGATCTCTGGGTTGATGGTTAGCAAGTAAGCCTGATGGTAGCTATAGATGTTGAAATCTTGAGTCCATCTTAGTCCCACCTCGATAGATTTCCTTGGTCAAGGGATCTAATCCATGGCATTGCGGTCCCTAAACTATTGAGAGACCAATGGATAGATTGCCCTGGTCAAGAATCCAGTCCATGGCATTGCGGTGCCTAAAGTTCTTCATGGTTCATATAGTTGAGATCTTCCTTGTACTTGTATATGATGAATATCTCCCTAGTTAAGAGGGAGTGTTGGAAAATGTAACTAGGTTCAGTCTTCATTAAATGTATTTGAGTCATCATGTAATGTACTTAGAATAAAGAAAAGAATTATTATTATTATTATTATTACTATTATTATTATTATTATTATTATTATGACTTATTAAAGCATGGATTTCATGCTTGGGTCATCATGTTTTAGGTCAAAGTCTCCATTGAGGACTTCTAGGATGTATTCTGAGTAGCTAGAGTCATTGTACTTTTAAAGAGACCCTTCTTGATCTTTTGAATCATGTAAAAAGATTAAGTATTGAGTCAAATATCAATTATGTTGCCTCCACACCAAGTCAGCCTCAAAGAAGGCTATTCGACCTCACCAAAGGACTATTAAAAAAGCAGTTCGAATTCCATTTGAAGCACTCACTCTCACAAGCAAGTTCGATAGCGCTTGAAGCTAGAAAAAGTGTGAATTGGAAGAAGAAGGGAAAGGAACTGTGAGTTTGATCTAAAAGAAGGAAAGGACGAAAATCGAACCTTTGGTGAAACTATCTCTCTCTTTCGTGCCCTAGTTTGGAATATCGAAGTTCTCTTGTTGATGACATAGCCAGTTGCCATGTGATGTTGCTGCTAGTATAGGTCAAAGTTGTTATTGTTTGGTGTTGCTGCCTCAAGAAGTTGCACTGGGTCTAGATCGAAGTTTCTAAGAGAAAATCGAAGTATTCCTATGAAGATCGAAGTCTCTAAGGAAAGATAGAAGTGATTGGGTCGAAGAAAGTGCTACCATTGTTGTTGTTGCTGCTAGGTCAAGGAGGATCATCTGCAAGAGAAGAGGAAGGTTGACTTGGTGTGGAGGAAAATTTTTGTCAAGGTTTAGAGTCTTGGAATATCTCTGAAAAACTATTGAAGGAAGAATTACTGACTGGGTTTTCCCCTAGAGAGGGGTTTTTCCCTAGCTGTGATCCTATATTCATTGCCCATTGTTTTATGTGCTTTTGCTTTGGAAATTGCTTGATGAACTAAAGGAAAGAAGATATAAAGAAACATAATAAGAAGTCAAGAACTTCACAAGTAATTATCAAGTATAAGAAAATATTTCTTCCTTTCTGATTTTCTAACACTACATTTATGGAAACAATTCAAAAGCTTCATGGAAACCCAAAGATTATTGTGAGTGACAAAGATCCCATTTTCACTGGAAAATTTTAGACGAAATTATTTTCTTGCCTTAGTACTCAATTAGCTCATAGCTCATCTTATCATCCTCAATCTGATGGGCAAACTAAGATAGTGAACAATTGTTTGGAAGGATATCTTTGTTGCTTTGTATCTGATAAACAAATAGAATGGGTCAAGTGGTTACCTCTAGCTGAATGGTTGTATAACACTTCCTTCCATACTGCAACAAAAATGACCCCATTTATGGCACTTTATGGATATCATCCACCATCCATCACATCATCTTTAAGAGAAAATTCTAAGGTTCAAGCAGTGGAAGATCACATCAAGCATCAACAAGAAGTTCTCCAATTCTTAAAGGACAACCTCACTCTAGCGCAGAATCGAATGAAACAACAGGTAGATCAACATCGCAGTGAAAGAAGTTTTGAGGTAGGTGACTGGGTATTTTTACGGCTACAACCATACAAGTAAATGCCCCTCAAGCAAGCTAAGAAGCATAATAAATTATCACCCAAGTACTACGGTCCTTACAAGGTGTTGCAAAAGATTGGTACTGTGGCATGCCTACATCTTCCCGAGTACAACTAGTTTTCCATGTTTCATCCTTAAAGAAGGTTATCGGTGACAAGCTTCCAGTGCAAACAATGTTGCCAGAACTTGACGAAGAAGGAAAAATCATATTTGAGCCTGAAGCAGTGATGAAAACAAGAACCCGACAGCTACGAAATAAATCAATTTCAGACTAAGTCACCTGACACGGGGATTCGGGATTCGTAGGACTCGGGGATTCGAGTGTCGGATTCAGACACGTTGACCCCCCGAAACAGGACACGTAGGATTCGTTATATATTATTTTATTAAAATATATATATATATATATTAAAAATTACATATTTCTTACACAAATTCTAATTAATGATACAAATTCATTGATTTCAAACATAGATCTTCAATGGGTGACAGGTATGCCCAAATTTAAATTAGAACATGAACGTGTTTATCAGGGTTGTGCCAAAGGAAAACATACAAGGGGACCATTCCCCTCAAGTGATAGCGAGACTACCGACATTTTGCAATTGGTTCATTCTGATCTATCTAGTATGGCCCATGAGATCTGGTATGTTGCCTGTGAGATCTAGAATTTGACATTGGGCTTATAAGTAGAATTGAAGTTTGCATTACTGGAAGCTGCTCTATTTTTGCAACTAATGTAACCAGGGTGCTTGGTAATTTCACGCTTATAGCATAGCTAGTGCAAGCCCCAGAAGTGATGATTGATGCTATGTGATTCGTTCTCCACATTTCACTAGTTTCAATCCCACTTCTTCACCCCTGTGAGCATCACCCGATGCAATGAGTGCTAAGTGAACTATTCAAAAATCATGAGAAATTAGTCAGTTACGACTACCTCTCATGGAAATGGTCATACGTGAATGACTTACCTAACGCAGTTGAATCCCAAAATGATATCTAGCATAGCTAGTCTTGGTTGCAACTTTATTTTTTATATTTTGCTTGCAATCCACATATCTGCATGGCAATAGGCTGCAACTATTCTATTTTTTCTCATTAAAATCTCTTTGCTACAATTAATGATCACGCTATATCTCTACTCATTTATGCAGTTGATGATCCGCTGCATGTGCTAATCACAAATAAGAATGTGTTTTCCCTATTCACCTACAATTCAAATGATAAGAAGTATCGTGCATGTTTATAGAAAATATAATTATAAGAAGCATGCTATTAAGTTGCCCTAGCCTTGTGGATTCAAGGTAAGTCATTGTAGGAAATTTGCCAATGTTTAAGGTTCAGGAGGGGTGCCTCATTGATTTTTCTTGCAATTTAGGCATGGTCAAGAGTAATAGTCTCACAATTACATTCTTATGCATCCTCTGAGCTTGTTTGCCCAGTTTATGGTACTAAAATCATTGGCCTTTGCAGTACAGTGCCTTGAGAGTTGAGACTTAGTAGATTTTATCTTCTAGCCTCTAGGCATAATCCTCTTCAAACCTCAAAAACCAAAAGCACTTAATGGAAGGAGTTTGTAGTGGTCTGGACTCTGAAGTCTGAACAACCAAAAAATGTATATTCCTTCTGACCAAGCCTCTTACTAACCTTTCCTATGATTTGGGCTAATCTTGGGTTGATACCTTAAGGTGAATGAGAAAAAGAACAGCGTGTTTTTAACTCGCGGAAGTCATATTTTTGGGATTCGAATCCCAGAATCGGGATTTGATGTGCCCGTACGAGATTCGTACGAATCCTGTACGGACACGTAGAATCCTGTTCTAGGATTCAAATTCCTATCGAATCATATCTGATTCGCAGGATTCGGATTCGACAAGGGGTTTGGACGAATCCAGTTACATAGATTTCAGAGTATCTCATTAAGTGGAAAAACTTACCCGTTGAAGATTCCACATGGGAGGATGAGAATTTTATACAAAAGTATCTAGAACTACTCGAGCGTTGAGGACAACACCTTTTTGAAGGAGAGGGGCTTGTTAGGTCCCTATAATACTAGTGTAGCCCCCTTATTGTTATTGTTAGTGTAGCCCCATTATTGTTATTGTTGTGCCCATGTAGCCCCCATATTGTTATTGTTGTGCCCCATAGAAGCCCATTATTATTATTGTTGTGACCTTACATTATTATTGTTATGTAGGCTCTGATTATATTGTGACCCCTTGGACTCCTATATATACAAAGGAGGTATTGTCATTTGTATCATCCAAGAAGTGTTCATTTATGTAATGTAAAGGAGGTTTCCCTCTCGAAGAGGATAATCTTTAAGTCGTTGATCTATCTATTTGTGAGTTGGTTACATAACAACTTTCCAGCAACTCGACTTGCCGAACAACTTTCCAGCAACTCGACTTTGCCCAACAACTTTGGAAACCCTAACAGAAATGAGAGAGACAGATCCAAAAACTTCGATCTTGCTTTTCTTCTTCATATCCTTGATTTGCGTCCTTTTCCAGCTTCTTTTTTGAGAAGATCGAACTTGCTTTTTCTTTTTATCCAAATGAGGTTGAGTGCCTTCATATATGTAGGCTTTCTAGGGGTATGAATTGCTTTCTTGAGGCCAACTTGATCTTTCATGTAGGCCGACTTGCTTGAGGCACCACGACAAGGTCTTGGAGGGTCTTTAATTCTAATTTGACTCAAATATTTTTTTTTTACAATATGTAACATGCCCAAAAAGGTCTTTCATACATGACAATGACTCTTATGACTTCTTGACTCAAAGACAAGCCCTAGAAGCACTCAATGGGTGCTTGACCTAAAAATAAATTTCCCTTGAGCATGAAACCCATGCCTCAAGAATGACAATAATAAATTTATTTTTTCCCTTTACGATAAATACATAAAAACATGATTACCTATGTCATTATGAAGACCAAACCTAGTTACATATTCAACACTCCCTCTTAACTAGGGAGGTATACATAATCCATACAAGGTACTTGGACATTCTCAAACTGAAGAATTCTCATAAGAAGAGTCAGATTGGTAAACCATCTCCAACATTGTTATTATGCACTGCTATGCCCTATTACTTCATTTGTTTCTCTACATGGCTTTACATAGCCTCCTATCTGTTGAAGAATGTAACTAGTGTCGGTCTTCGTAATTGTATTTGAGTCTTGATGTAATATATTTGTCAAAAGAAAGAAAAAGAAATTGACTTATTAAAGCATGGTTTTCATGCATGGGCCATTTGTTTTTAGGTCAAAGCCTCCATTGAAGGCTTCGAGGGTTTATGTCAAGTGTCCTTGTCCATGTCATAATGTAAAAGACCCTTCTTGGGCTTCATTTGTCGAGAAATAAATTTGTTTTAATGTAAAATAGGTCAATTAGGCCTCCTCCACCAATTCGACCTCACACTGGACAAGTCGGCTTAACTGAGAGGCAAAATCTCCTATATAAAGGCAACAACTCAACCTCATTTGGTGCACTCACTCATCAAGTTCGATCTGTAGTTGTTGGGGACAATAAAAAGTGTGAAATTCAAAGAAGAAAGTGGAAAGGGTAGCAAAGGAGAAGGAGGTTTTTATCAAGCACAAGAAGTCAAAATTCTCTCTCTCTCATGCGTGTGAAGCTGCTAAGCTGTTGGAGGGGCGAAAGTTGCAAAAAAAATAGTTGGGCTGAAATTTTGGGTTGTTGTTGGGCTGACGCTGCTAGACAAGAAGAGACTACAGAAATTTGCTAAAGCGTATTGGAAGGTTGACTTGGTGGAGGAGGAAGGTCTTTTGGTCTAGGGTCTTGGCCTATCTCAACTTGATTTTGCTAGTGGAAGAGGTTGACTAGGTTTTCCCCTATAAAGGGGTTTTAGCCCTAGCAGAGTGCCTACATCTGGTGTCTTGATCTTTGTGTTTTGCTTTTGGATTAATTGCTTGATGAAACAAAGATAAAAGAACCTAAGAAAGTTAATAAGAACACAAAGATATCACAAGTAATTATCAACATAAGAAAATCTTTCTGCCTTTTTTATTTTCTAACATAGTATCAGAGCTAAGGTAAAGAAAAAGAAAAGGCAGACTATTGAAAGGGGAGATATAAGGGTTTCAAGAAAAAGGTCACAAGGAGAAGAAGATAGCAATATGACAAAATCAATAAAGGGAGAGAACAAATTAGGAGCCTCTAACTACAAGGCATGGAAAAAGAGGATAGATCTTATCCTTGCAAAGCACAAAGTTTTGGACCTTGTTCAAGGAAAAGTCAATAAACCTACAAATGAAGCAGAGAAAGAGAAGTTCAAAGAAACCGAAATATTGGCCATGAATCTAATAATAGATGTAGTAAAGGATAACATAATTGCATACATATCCAACATAGACTCTGCTCGAGAAATATATGAGGCTCTCTCCAAATTATTCACCATCAAGAACATTGGTCAAATAGCAAGCCTCAAGAATGAACTAAGGACAGTAAAGATGACAAGAGATGATAATGTATCATCCTACTTTGTAAGGATACCTAGAATAAGAGATGAACTCCAAGCAATAAATGAAGTTGTACCAAAAAAAGAGCTTGTAATTGTTGCTCTTCTAGAACTACCAAAAACTTCGAGTGCTTTTGCATCGGGAATTAGTAGTTGGAAGGATACTTCAACATTCAAACAAATGTGGAATGCATGCAGTCAAGAAGAAGCCTGAATATCATTAGTAAGCAACAAGGAGGATGAAAAAGAAAACACCTCTAATGCCTATTTTGCTCATCACAAGAAGGTAACCTTCAAGAAGTTCAAAAGACCAAAGAAGAAAGTTGACCTATCCAAGGTTGAATGCTGCAACTGTTATAAGATGGGTGCTTACAAAAGTCATTGTCTTGAAGATCCAAGGAATAAGAAGAGAGAAAGAGAACATGTGAATGTCGTTGATAAAGCTCCACCTAAGAAAAACAAGACTGAAGAATCCGAAATCAAAAATCTATTTGCCAAAGACTCTTAAGGAATATTATCCCTCACATACCCTTCTATCTTAAGTTTTGCATTGTTTTCCTTATTTGTTGATTTCCCTCATCTATCAGTGTATATATCCTTGCCATTTCCTTGCCCTAATCCATACCAATCTTCTCAAGAATCTGGGTGTTTCCCAAAGATGGACTCACATAGAAGTCCGAAACGTTGGGTTTGAAAAACTTTGAACAAGTTATTCCACAAATATTTTAACTAGCATATCTTGTTAGAACATTCCTGAATTATTTTAATAAGTTGTAGGTATCCCTCAAAAGGATTGGATTAAGAGGGAGCCTTCACCATTTTATCAAAGGATAAGTATTTTGTTCTTTGTTTCATCTTTTCATGTTTGGTTTCCTCCTCACATCAAGATTTATTTGCATTGTATGCTAATAACGTTTTCTTTATATTTTCCTTGGTAGGAAAGATAGCAGAATACATAAAGGTTATGGAGAAGACTTGAAGCATGGAAGAAGTTTCGTTGCAAAGAAAGCCCTTCAAGAATTGATGTCCTACAAGGTTTGTTAAAGAACAATTCAAGGGATGTCTTAAACTACAAGTTTTGTTACAAGGTTCTCTTCATGGAAAAGGTATGTTAATTCTCTTTTGAAATTTGCTTTACATTACTGACATCGTTATGTCTAGGATTTTGAATCACAAATATTCTTGTTAGGGTGATTAATCATTAGATTGAATCTACCCTTATTATATCATCATTTGATCATTCCTGTTAAACCATAACCTTTAGGGTTCACTATAAAACCCTAGCCTTTTGGTACTTAGGGTGTGTTATCAATAATGTTGAAACCCTGGTCCTCTTAGGGTTGTTGATGAAAACTCTATTCTTTTGATGTTTAGAGTTTTGATATTGTTTTAGCAAAAACCCTAGTCTTTTATGGGTTGTTGTTATTGTCCAAGTTATAAACCGAAACCCTAGATCTTTAAGATTTTGATAAGTTAGGGTTTGTTGTTAATAAGTCGAAATCCTAGATTTTAAGGCTTTGATGAATTAGGATTTATGAGCAAGGCCCTTGTATTAGAGCTAAAATAAGGTCCTAGGAATGAAACCCTAGGTGTGTATTCTTCCGCATAATCAAAATCCTAGCTTGATTGAAATTGTTGCATATAATATATTGATGTTTGGATCTAGGGTTTACCCAAGTATTGATATAAGTCTCTAGTATACGATAATGCATCCTAGATATGTATATGCGAGTATGCTAACCTAATTGTTGATGCTCATGTTTTAGTTTGTAAAATCTAGGGTTTGTAACAAATCCCTAGTAGAGATTGATATTCTAGGATATGATGATATTGTTTTCAATATGATTTAGTTTTGATGATAAAATCTAGGGTTTGCAACAAATCCTAGTTTGACATGTAAAAGCATATTGTTGAAACCTTAGATGTATAATACTATTAAATTATTGATATCTAAGGTTTTGTGTCTCGAAGATGGAGTATAGGGTTTATGACAAAACCCTCACAAGAAGTTGAAGTCTAGTATATAAAAAGATGTGTCTCTTGTTGATTATGAACCTACTAGGTTTAGGTATTTGATGTCTAAAGTTTGAATGTTTTGATGCTTCCATTTTAATGACATAATAAACATATTATAGTTGTCTTCATCCTTTTGTATATTTGTATTTGGTTGTACTTGTTGAATATTTGCAGGTACATAATCTTCAAGATATCCATAACTTGAAAACGATAATGATGAGCATGATGAAGGAAGCTATAAGACTGGTGATGATCAAGATGACCTTGATCCATAAGAAAGAAAGAATGAAGTTTCTCCAATGTTATGAAGTTGTTGATCTCCCCATGTTGAGAGGGAGCCTGGATAGAAGAAAGGATATATCTCTCCAGTTGAGAGGAAGAGCATATTATGACAATTATAGTGAATACCTTTAAGTAAGAATGAAACAGAATAAATGACAGTACTACAAGATGAATGCTCGTAATTCATGAAGTTATAAACAAAAGACATGAGAAGTACTGAGATTGTATTTGGTGTTGCTGAAGAAATGGAAAAGGGCAAAACTTTTAATAAGATTGAAGATGTTATAAGCAACATCAAAATGATTGAGAACCCTGAAGGTTTGTGTTTACTTGTAAATATACATTTGAAAATTCATCACTGATTGGGTTTGTGATTATGCAGGATCTCTCCATAGAAGATTGAACGTTTGAAGCATGCTTGGATTGGTGGATATATTGTTGATTTTTAATGTACCTTGGAAAAGTGGATTTCCATGGATTAGTCTATACCTAGGGAAAAGTGTCCAAAATAATTATTTCCCTAAGTGTGACTTTATAAAGTGAAAGTGACTCTATAAGTGGTAAAGTCAATGTTAAATTATAGAGTGAAAAGTGACTTCAGACATAAAGTACAATGTGGGTACTCTATTTAATGGGTGAGTTAAAAATTAGAAAGTGAGAATTAAGTGCACATTTATTCTCATCCCTTGATCTAAATGAATCTAAGCCATTAGATCTTAGGGTTGCCCAAAAGTAATTTAGGGAAACAAAAGGGGGAAAAGAAAAGAGAGACTGCATTCATTCTTCATGAGCAGAGTGGAAAAGGAGGCTGAGAGCTGGAGAAAAGTTTTGAAGGAGAAATTTATTGCTGCAAGCTAATGGAGTGATTTCTGGGCAAACCTAGGCATGGAAATCAAGGCATAAAAGACAACAGAAGGTACAGTACGAACAACATTGAATGTTGTGAGTTGCATGTTGTTCGAGAGAAGTTTTGAAAAAAAACCCATACAGTACAGACCATACAGTCGTATCCGTACAATAATATTTTCAGCTTCAAGTGGGCACAAAAATCAAGGCAAAGTGGGCACAGTTTTCAAGGAGTTTTGGGCTGAAGAGATAAGTTGTATTTTGTTGTTTTGTTTTGTCTGCAAATGTATTTTTCCTCAACTTGATAGATAAATAAATTTAAAGAGCTCTCTAACAAGTTTTCCCCGGAGAAGATTGAAGGGGTTTTGCCTAGGTCTAATTTGACCAAAAATTTGTGTATTTTAATTTTTTATGTATGTTGCTTGTCAGGTTATGTCCATATTTATTTTCAACATGTGTTGACAGTCCCATGTGATTTAATCTGAAAATTTCATTTCCAGAATTCTATATGATGAATGTATGTTTATGGGAAAAGGCATTTAACTAAATGGGAGTGATAAGGTGAAATTAAAATCAGGTTGGGATAGCAAGAAACCTTTTTTTTAGTCATCAAATTTCAACATCTTATTTAGTTGATTAGGAGAGATGAAGCATCTTATGGCAAGATGCTTGGGAGGACATATGGTTGTCCTATGTGTTGATGTCTAGATCATGAAGTAGGGAGGGTGGCGTTGGTCATGGAGCTTTGACCTTGGATACACACCTAGATCCTTGGGTTGGTGGTAAAGATTAAAGCCTGACAGTACATATAGTGGCTAAAGCTTGAGTCCATCTTAGTCCCACCCAATTAGAGTATCTTGGTCAGGTATCTAATTTCTAGCACTGTGTGCGTTGTGACTCTTCATAGAGCATATCACTTTGAGATCTTCCATGTACCTCTGTATATATGTAATTATGAATACCTCCCTAGTTAAGAGGGTGTGTTGAAGAATGTAACTAGTGTCGGTCTTCATAATTGTATTTGAGTCTTGATGTATAATTGTATTTGAATCTTGATGTAATGTATTTGTCAAAAGAAAGAAAAAGAAATTGACTTATTAAAGAATGGGTTTCATGCTTGGGTCAATTTTTTTAGGTCAAAGCCTCCATTGAAGGCTTCTAGGATTTATGTCAAGTGTCCTTGTCCATGTCATAATGTAAAAGACCCTTCTTGGGCTTCATTTGTCAAGAAAGAAATTTGTTTTAATATAAATAGGTCAATTAGGCCTCCTCCACCAAGTCGGCCTCAAAATGGACAAATCGGCCTAACTGAGGGGCAAAATCTCCTATATAAAGGCAGTAACTCGACCTCAATTGGTGCACTCACTCATCAAGTTCAATCTACAGTTGTTGGGGACAGTAAAAGTGCAAAATTCAAAGAAGGTGGAAAGGGCTAGCAAAGGAGGAGGTCGTTACCAATCACAAGAAGTCAAAATTATCTCTCTCTCTCTCTCTCTCACGTGTGAAGTTGTTGAGTTGCTGGAAGGGTCGAAGTTGCAGAAATATAGCTAGGCCAAAATTCTGGATTTGATGGGGGCCGAAATTCTGGGTTGTTGCTGGGATGAAGCTGTTGGACAAAAAGAGACTACTGAAATTTGTTGAATCGTATTGGAAGGCTGACTTGGTGGAGGAGGAAGGTCTTTTGTCTAGGGTTTTGGTCTATCTCAACATGAATTTGTTGATTTGGGGTAGCATCGGATGTGCTCTAGCCACGAAATTTGGTGGAGAGGTTGGGGCACATGAGATCTCCAATACCCAAAAAGGGTTTGGACAGATTCTAAATAGTTCAAGAAATATTAAAATAATTAATATTTTTAATGGAGTCCTAAGTCTAAACTTAGGGAAAATAAAATATTAATGGGAATTAATATGAAACTGTGTTAGAATGGTCCAAAAGACATGGATCAAGCCAGATCTAATCTTAGTCGTTGATTAGGGACTTAATCTCAGTCATTGATATGTCAACAGAAAAGTATAAGAGGAGGCTTGAAGCTCACTTGGAGAATACACCAGAGTGATCAGTCATTCTATTTTCTAGAGCGGGGTTTGCTAAGAGAGATAGAATTAGTGATCGGGAGTTGCAGCTGAGGGGCATTAAGTACAGAGAGACAGAGAGGCAAAGATAGTGTCGGAAGAACAGCGCAATAGCTGGGGAGAGTGACGCAGAGCCAGCCAGGGCTCACGCAGGGCCACTCAGAGACATCCGGGAGCTGCGGAGATCCTCAGAGAGGCCAGCGTTGCTGACGCAGAGGGCCAAAGGGCTAACGCAGGGCCTCCTAAGGCTAACGCAAACCCATCCGGGGTGACGTAGGGCCAGCGGTGGGTAGAGAGGAGCTGACGCACTCTAGAAAAGGTTGACGCTGGGGTTTCTGGGCCAGATTGGTGCTAAGGAGCTGCCGGAAGGATTAACCGGGGTTTCAGCCAGGAGATTTGTCTCAAACTGAGAGGTATTACTGCCAAGGAAATTCTCTGTTGGGTAGGCCAATTTCGGCACCCAAATTGTACTCTGATATTGCTTAATAAGAAAACCCTCAGATAGCTACACCGGTTTTCCCACATTGGGTTTTTCCGGGCACATTGGTCCAAAAATAATGGTGTCATATGGCGCGATTGTTTTTGTTTCCTTCAGTTGTTGATCTGTACTATGTTGAGCATGCACTAGTGTTTATTTTCAGTATTTACATTGTAAATAACTTGTTAAGTAACATAACAAGTAGGTAGGAATAAATCAGATAAAGTGCATGGAGGGTTTCTAACTAAGTAGACTTAGAAACTTCAAGAGAATTTGCTAGTGGAAGAGGTTTATTGGGTTTTCCCCTATAAAGGGGTTTTAGCCCCATCATAGTGCCTACATTTGGTGTCTTGATCTTCGTGTTTTGCTTTTGGATAATTGCTTGATGAAACAAACATAAAAGAAGAACATAAGAAAGTTAATAAGAACACAAAGATATCACAAGTAATTGTCAACATAAGAAATCTTTCTGCCTTTTTGATTTTCTAACACTATCCCAGCCAAGTGTTGCTTGAACCTGTTAATACCCCCTCCTTCAATAGATTTTTGGCAATATTTGCAAAATCATTTCGCCATCAATCATATCAAAATCAACCCATGCAATATCCTTGGCTTTTGGATGCATGGTGGCTGCTACTTAGCTCAAACTCTCTATTGTTCCAATACTCTAGAAAAAACTCAACGCTCTCTAGAGTCCAAGCTCACAATGAAGCTCACAAAAACTCGAAATGAGATTTGTGAGGCAAATGAGAGGGGAGACCTCCTCTTATTAGCTTGGAGGGGTTGTTTTTGCAGAGAAACAACCCTTATTTTCCCTCCAAACCACCTCACAAGCCTTCAAGAATCCATCTGGTGGGTCTGTGGTCGGCCTGGCAATGAATCGGTCGGCTTATGACGGAACTGGCCAGTTTATGGGAAAAATAGCTTAATCCATCATAAACTGGTCGGTTTATGCCTAGTTTGTCTAAAGAAATGGCGAGGGAGGGCGGTTGACCGGGTTTTTTGATCGGTTTGATTGGTTTGGCCAATGAACCAGTCGGTTTTTAATACTAGTTTCATTCCTCATAATTGATGTACTCATTTCAATATGTATCCTATGTAACAAACAAGAAAAGAAGAAAGAATGTTATTATTATTAAAGCATGGATTTCATGCTGATTATTGATGGTCTTCTAGGTAAAAGCATGTTCTTTGTGCTTCTAGGGTTTGTTAGCTATTACGATTTATTGTCATGAGTTAATGGAGTCAACATCATGTTTATAAGACCCTTCCAAGCAATATGTAATTGCAAAAAGAATTGGTTTTTAGTCTAGATCCTGGAATCTCCAAGAGTACAAGTCAGCCTTGGGATCATCAAGTCGGCCTAAAGGAGGGAATTTGATCCCTTAGGAAGGCTATGTAAAGAAGCAGTTCAACTTCATTTGAGACACACACTCACAAGTTCGATCTATTAAGAGAGAGTTCGATCTGTAGTTGGGAAGCAAGAAGAAGAAGAGTGAAATACAAGGAGAAGATGGAAGGACGAAATCTATTGTTTTTGGGCTCTATCTCTCTCACACGTGCGAAATTCTAGGGTTTCTAGGCTACAGGAAGAGATCGAAGTTGCAAGTCCGAGTTACAGGACAACGAAGTGCAACATCTTGTAGCTGGAAGGAAGGATACTTTATCTAGACCTCGTTGACCTTAGGAGGAGCTATCTTGCTCCAGGAAGGTCTCAAGAGGAGGTTGATCTAGGGTTTCCTTGGAAGTTGCAAGACCAAAATTGCAGGGCCGAAGTTGCAGATCGAGTAGCAGCGTTGTAGCTGGCAGGTCAAATTTGCAGGTCAAGTAGCAATGATATAGCTGGCAGGTCGAAGTTGCAAGTCAAGTAGCAGTGTTGTAGCTAGCAAGTCGAAGTTGAAGGTTGTAACAATTTGGTACGAAATCAAGGAAGGACTTGAGAAAGGGCTGACTTCGTACTGGGAGAAGGACTTGATCTAGGGATTGGGTCTTTGTATCTCATTTGAAGTAGATTCTAAGAAAAGAAGATTTTATGGGTTTTCCCCTTAGAGGGGCTTTGCCCTGGCTGAGAACCTATATCTGTGTCCTCTTTTTTATTGTTATTATTCTTGATATTGTTTGATAGAAGATCTAAATAAAGAAGATAAAGAAGATAACTAAAGATTCACAAGAATTATTAAGGTTAAGAAAAATAAGATATAATAGCTAGTTTTACATTTTATAACATGTAGAAAATTCAACAACATTCCAATGCATTTGAAACGTCATTCCAACCAGGAATGCCTTTCATTACATCTGAAAAGGAGTATGTTTTCCCAAGGTATGTTGATTTCGCTTTAGTGGTCTAAAAAGGCAGTAAATGTTTGTTTTATAAAGTTTTATTTAAATATCTTCCCACATTATGCTTGGTTTACTAAATTTTCCAGCAATGTGGATATCATTCCTTCACTAATTTGTGTATGTTCTTTGCCTTGTGCTTTAAGCACTCTTGGAAAAACATAAACATGTACAAGGGTTGCCTCCTCTCACTGCTTGGGAAAAATACCAACATGTTCGAGGCTTGCATCATCTCATTTACAAAATTGAAGAAGATACTCACAATAAAATATCACAATTCACCATATAATCACTTCATTAATCCAAGAGAAAATCCCTCCAAACCATAATATCCTCCCCAGGATAATTTGCTATATCAATGCTCCATTGTGTCCAAGAGAAGAAGACTAGTGCCCACTCTCTCTCATTGAGCAATGAGTGTGTGTGATAATGATCTCTCAAATCGACTTCCCTCTATTTATAGGAGGGCAACCAAGTCGACTTAGGAGTAAAATTGACTAAAAGCACTAAAAATAATACAATATGTGATTAAAAGTTAAGTAGATCACGAGCCACTTAATAGATAGCTATCTCAATGATAAAACATAACAAAAATCCTCCTTTTAGCCCACATGTGTGAGCAAAAGGTTCTCAAAGGGTGATGTCACCCTCTAATGGTCAATATCTCCATCAAAATGTGCCATGGATGGGTCAAAAGAGTGTTCCTCACTCAATAGCCATCTCCTCATGAACAAGGTGTCCACTCATCAAGCAAAACCCTCCTCATCCATATGTCATCATCAACCAAGCCCACATCATTACTCCAATCCTCATTAGGATCACATCACAAGGCTATGGCATGATCTCATCATCCAAAAAGGTGTACCATTCTTTCCAAAGGGATCTCAAGTCATCATCATCATCAAACTAGCCGCGAAACAAGGCAACATCCATCAAGAAGGTACAAAGTCAACCTAGAGGTGTCTTGTGGTCTTTGGGGTATATCTTATTTCTAGCAAACATCTTGCTTCAATGTGTAGTGTTCTAGGCTTTGGAGGAGGGGGAGTGATGGTTTTTCATAGATCTTCTAAACTGATAATTAGTTCTAATAATTTAATCCTTTTTCATATTCTCCTTCATCATTAAGCAACTACATAAAAGACATCAACAACAGAAACATTTATAAACAGACAGCCAAACAAGAGACAAATATTTTACCCTGGGAAAACCCACATGGGGGGAAACCCAACAAGCTTTTCCTTAGAGAAATTATTCAGTTCAACAAGAGATACATCTAATATTTTCAGTCAAAACAAAGTCAACCTAATCATAAACAAAGTCCAAGTCACACCTGGTCAAATTGTCCATAACTAGCCTCAAACAACGGAGGTCAAACTATCCAGGAGATTCGGCCTTTTGCCTGTCTCAAAAATTCGGTCTTCTACAGAGATTTGGTTTGTCCCAGAGCCTCAGAAATTTGGTTTGCTTCAAAGATTAGTTTTGCCTCAAACTATGCATAAACTCGGTCAACTGACTCTTTCTAAAACTCGGTCTGCCTCAAGAGGCTTTGGTTTGTTGTCACAGAAACTTATTTTTCAGATGAGCTCAGCGTTCCATTTTCTTCTTTGTGTACACAAACAGAAGATCTCACTTTATCTGAGATTGTCTCTCAAAAGGAGGACAAAATGACCTTTATATAGAAGTCTAATGAACTAAATTGGTGTGACCATAGGGGCAGGCTTACTTTATGTTTTGGAGCCAAAAATTCAATATTAGAAACTCAAAATTCCCTCTCTTTTGAAGCTGACATGAAGAAGATGTCTTAATATATTTGAAGGGCTAAAATATTAATTATGAAGACTGACCATAGCTACAAAATTCAACACTCCCTCTTAGCTAGGGAGGTATTCATAATGACTATTCAGATGTTCTCTTGTTGACAAATTTCTCTAAGAAAAGGTTCATCATTTATCATCGGCATAAACATCACCTAATACCATAATCCTGGTTAACAACTTTGATCCATGGTAAGTCAACAACATCAACTAGTTACAAAGATTTTGGTTAGCATCTCTAACCCATAGTACATCATCAGCATTAACTAGTCACAATAATTTTGGTCGACTCCTCTAACCCATGGTATATAGACTAGTCTTGGTTCACCATCATCTTGGCCAACATCTTTAATCTATGGTCAAACCCCAAAGGCCTCACTCTACATGAGTAATTCTAGGCCATGATGCTAAATGTGATCAATCAACCTATCTGGAGAGTCTGAGCCTAATGTTGAAAGGAACCTACTCAACTGAGTAATTATGGGCCTCCAGGACCATTCTTCCTATTCACATACTTGACCCAAGAAGAATGGTTGTCCTCTCCTAGACCATTCTCCCTAATCCTGATCAACCCGACCCAAAGAGAATGATTATCCTTGATGTTGCAATTTCATCACTCCCTCTTGTTGATAAAGATATGCTCAATCACTCCAAACTTGTCCTCAAAGTATACAGACTTCATCCTGGGACAGAGGCTTTGTCAACAATCTGCTTGATTGTAGAATAATATTGGACCCATACTGCACCCTTTTGTACCACGTCTTGGTACTAGATCTCATTGTGTTTTGACCTATCATCATTTTCAACACCTGCACCTCAACTATTAATCATGCAAGTAGTTTATGAAGTCATATTGCTTCACAATTTGCCAATCAAGAGTACCATGTCTCGGTACTAGATCTCATTATGCATTGACCTATCATCATGTTCAATACCTGCACCTGAACAATTAATCTTGCAAGTAGTTTCTGAAGCCATACTGCTTCACAATTTGTCAATCAAGCTACAATATATCTGTAGTGTTGAGTGCGACAAATGTCTACTTCCTGCTCATCTAAGAAATCATAATAGAGCCCAAACTGACGCAACATCCTGATAAATTCTTTCAGTCTCCTGCACTCTCTACCTAATCTTAATCTGTATATCCCAACAACTGTACTTCATCACTTCAATCTACATCCAAATGTATCATGTAGGTATTCCAACACATGTTGAGCCACATACCTTGGTTCAACCATAAGTAGATCGGCTTCCTTTACTGGATCCATCACTATAACTGCTTTTTGGTCAGCTTGACTAGGTGCTCCCTCTGACACTAAAACAGATGTTGTTGTGGCAATCTTGGCTGCTTAATTGTAGCTTTCTAGACACTAAAGCATATTTGTTGTCTAGCACGGTCCACTCATATAAGGCATACTGCTCTTAGAGACAATCTAGCAGTCCATCATCTGGAGGATATCAATATTATACTTTCCTTGACCAAGGGAATAATGTGTCAAATCTAGATCCTTCATCTCGAACTCAAAGGTCAACTCCTCCTGAGACTGAGGCAGGGCTCGACTGCTCCTATCATGGAAGCAATTGTTGCTCCCTCTATCACATGAGTCCTTCTGGTTTCATCAGAAACAAGTCATATAATAACAAGATCAACCTTGATCCATCAATCCAAATATACGAAGTCTGAGGTGTTTGTACAAAGCCTTCTTTTGTTGCAAACATGAGACTCCTCCTGTACTTCAAAATCCTGAGGTAGCTCTATGTACACTTCTTCTTCAATTACTTCATCAAGGAAAACCATCTATACATTTATTAGGTGTAACATTCAATAGAAATCATAGAGAACAATTCTAACAAAAATGTACCTTACAACTGTTAAGTTGTAACTAGAGTCGGTCTCATAATATAAATTTATCATTGATATATTTATTATATTCATATTTACTATATTTTTGGCAAAGCATGTTCTTCATGCTTATAGAATCAAAAAAGAATTTATTTTGAGTCAAACGTGATACCGCTCAAACTAGCAGGGGTCCTAGAGGGGCACTTGCTAGGTCAAGAGCAACAATGAAGCTAAAGCCCACTGTCACCACAGCTAAAGCTTTCTACTCTTTACGGACTTTCATCAATGGGAGGAGACCCGATATATAGAGAATCATTTATGAAGGATAGATCGACTAAGATGGATGTGAAGTGATCTCGATGACCCTTTCCTAAGAGAGACTCAAGAGTGGGACTTGTTTGCTTCCTAAGCAAGGTGCACGGTTCTCTAGGATAGGGGAATAGGGATTTGAGGGATTGGCTAGGGAATGTGACTAACAATGGAGCTTCCTAAACCCTGAAATCCTGGCAGAACCCGATTTCCCAAGTGGTTTTTGAAGAGTTGACTTTGATAAGATATGGGACCACATGGGACCAAGTAGACTCAGGTTAGGTCAAGAGGAGGGAGTTTAGCAACCAATGATGAGCTTGACCTAAACAAGGAATAGAAGGAGATCAAAGAAAGGATCTTCACTAAGAGGTGCTAAAATGATCCCTATAAGGTTTCTAGCTTAAGGGAAACCAAGGGGAATAATTGGTCTTCGAGCTAGGGCTTACGGCATCTCAAGATCCCACAGTTGAAATCTCATGAAAATTGGAGGGCTTCTTGAGGACACACTAGCGCAGTTGTGGACCAAAAATCAAAGAATTTGGATGGCTAGATTGTGAGATAATTGATGCCCTATGTGACCTAGAGGACTAGACCTAGAGAAGAGGAGAGGGGAGAAGGAAAATAGGTTTAAGGTGATCACCTTTGGGTGGACCAGTGCCTAATCCTTTGGGGAGAAATGGAGTCAAGTAGAATTATGACTATGGACCTTCGAATTTTCTAGGTCAAGGAGGCCTCAAAGACAACTTTGCTTGACACTAAGGCAACAACAAAAGCAACTTCATTATAATTCATTTTGCAAGATAAATGGCTTATCAAGATGAATTTCAGTAATGAAACATCCCTAGGAACATTCATTCATTATACATAGCCCATACATGAAGCACTCATTATCCAGAAACAAAATTTCCACAACTTCGCATAAGAGATGCAGCAAATAAGCCCTAAAATAGCGAAATCCCAACAACAATATATGTGACAAAATTAGAAAGAAAGAATAGCATTAAAATGTACTTACATGTATAAGAATATATCCAACCATCCAAAAAACTTTCCATCAAGAAGCTCCAAGACATGAAAATTATCCAAACATCAAAATACATACCATGCTCCAAAAATTCATCCTCCAAGAAAGATAGGGAAAATCTCTAAAGAAATACAAGTTCCAAATCCAAGTGATGATGCTAAAATGAATCCTCATCACTTCTATTTATACACTTCTAATAAGCGATTTAACTACTTGGGCCTAAATTAGACCCTAGAACAAAATAATGTGCAAAACAACTAACTTTTAGTGACAAACCCACCAAACTGGCTCATAAACAAAAGAATAAGCCTCCCAAGAGGTTGAATGATGAATAATACATGGCATTGGGCGTTCTAAGAAGCCTGATGAAGTCCATAAGTGCCACAATGATAAATAGGACTCCCAAAGGTAGTGGACAAGGGGTTGGCCCCTTGTTCTCCAAATAATAAACATGTGGTGCTCCCAATGGGTGTGAGGGCGTACAAGTAACCTCATGGGTCTCCAAGTAGATCGAAGATGTATGTAGACCCTTTGTAAGGGATCAAATGATGGTGTAAGTGATGCCACATCAACATACAAGTCCTAGGTCATCTTCCAAGTGCATGGTACAATTGTGGGGCCAGCTGGGTATGGTGAACCAAGTGCATCTTCCTCATCCAATAGGTGAATCTCGGGCAATCTTTGAACATCTCTAGGGATCTATGAAGTCTTGTCTACTGCTGTGGAGGCCCATGGCTCTCTACACACACCCTTCATGTGCCAATGTAGCCCTCTAGAAGGTTAGGACCCCGTATAGGGATACCAAACCCAAAATGGAAAACATCTGCAATCCTACATAAGATCCAATGTCTCCCCTAGCCTTCCAGTACAACAAGTCATTTAAGGAAATCGAGTTAAAGAGCTTACAAACCATGGACAACAGGTGGGAACTTCATAATGGCATGCCCTTCCATAGTGAGCTTTGGCATGTGCTAATGTCTCCAAGATCCAAATGGGATTAACCAAGTACCCTATTAGGTGGTTTCTAACTTTAAAGGAGATAGTATGCCCAACGTACATTCTTCAAAGGGTGGTGGCATGTAATAAAGACATGAATGGAGTAGGGAATGACAAGGGCAATCGTAGGCCTAGGCCACAGGTTGGGGTACAAGGGCAACTAGTAAAAGGGAAGCCCACACCTCGATTTTTCCACCCTTCTTTATATGTCTTTTTCCTTCTATGATTTTTCTTTGATTAACTGCTCGAGGCTTAAGGGATAAGAGCATGATGTGTAAGGTATAACAGTGGATACCCCCTTTAAGGTAGGGTGGTTCATTGCCCAGAGGGGTTGGGACAATCATGGGTTCCTGAATGATAAAGGAGGTTCATCTAGAGCCTATAGGAACCAGGGTGATGGCCATGATAATGGGGTAGCGCTCATATATTAGCATTTGCCCACGTGCTAAATGTGTTTATCTCAGCCATATTTTGCATTTTGTGGTACATTTTCCTGTTGAATGTGGCCAATTATGCTTTTTCTTTTCTTTTCAACTACATCAACCTCTGGGGCATAATTCCAGGCCCGACCCAAGATGTGGGGAAGGGGAGGGGGAGGCTAACCCTATGTGGACCCAGTGGAGGAATGTGGAACCAAGTGGGGGAAATGATGAATGGGGTTATAATGAGCAGAAGTGGAGTGATATATGTGGATGAGGGAGTGGGACCACACAACCAAAATCAAGGTTTCTCATGTAGTATACCATCTCTAAAGCCCAATGGTCAATAAAAGAGATCCCACAGAACTAGGGTCCAAGGTTAACATCCAAAAGAGGTCTAGGGGATAAGAGCAAAGACCTAGCCCACTCTTTCCGTCGAATCCCCCCATTAATCCATGCCTAGAAGTATCCATGATAAGCAAACTACAATACTCAATTACCAAATGACAAGGCATACCTTTAGGTTCGGGAGGCGCACCTTCAAACATACAATCATGACAGATGGGTGATGGACCACATGGGCTCAAGTGGCGGAGAAATGGCACAACGAGCTAGTTGGTGGCTACAAGGGGCTACCAACTGAGGACCATCTTGGAGAAAAGAAATCACCTAGGGATATTGCCCACAAAATGGTGGGTAACAAAAGGAAAATGTATGAGTCATGTCCCATTTGGACATTTGTAAGGAAATGAAATTTAAATTTGCGTTGTGTCGTAAGTGCACAAGATCTTCAAGTCATCCTTCCTTGGAACAAGTCAGATTAGTCCTCCAAGAGCCACGTATTCGACCTCCTGGACACATATATATGGAAGACAGTTCAACCAAATGAAGGAGAACAAGGAGCCGAAGTAAAGGAAGAGAAAATAAGTCAAAGGAAAAAGAAGAATATTCTTGTTTTGACTGAATCTCATACTTTCCATAACTTGCACATGTGAACAAGAAAAGAAAAAGTAGAATATTCATGTTTTCACTGAATCTCAAACTTTCCATAGCTTGCACGTGTGAACAAGCCGAAGTTTTTGTACTATTGTAGGCCGAATTTCACTCCCCTGTTGCAGGATGAAAATCTCAGGACGCTGACCAGAATTGGACCAAGTTTGATGAGCATTGACTTTAACTTGTTGGAGGAGACTTGGAGGATGGTTTGACTTGGAATCTTTGTGGCAGACTTGGTCTTGGTCTTGGATACCTCATTTTGATCTAATTCTATAAGAGAAGGATTGTTGGGTTTTCCCCCTTGTGGGGTTTTCCCCTAGCTTGCAGCCTAATTTTGGTGTCTCTTGTCTCTTTGTTTTCCTGGAAGATTGAATATTTGTATAATTTCTTGATGAAGAAGACATAACAAGTAATAAAAGAAATTTAACATTCACAAGTAAATATCAAGAAGAAAAATCAAGCCTAATCTACACTTCACTTGGTTTCTCAACATGGTATCAGAGTTATGGTGAAGACAGGAGCATTGTTAAAGAAGCCCATAAGTAAGGCTAAGTCTGAAAGAGATTAGAGCAAAATTCTAGTATGCAAAGAGGCCAAGATCATAAAGGTGTTGAGATCAAAGAATACTCGTACTTGCAATGGAAAATATCAATTATATCCTTATAGAAGACCAAGTCTCCTCATCTCTAAAGACTGAAGAATCCCTATGGAATGAAGGTAACAAGTCTAAAATTGTAATGTCTCGGTGATGATCCAAGGTAGGCATCCGAACTACTATAGATGTAAGTTTTATTCATATGGAAAAGCAATCGTTCTCTTATGGAGAAGACTATTTATCCAATTGGAGTTGTTACGCTCAAACTAGCAAGGAACTTAAAGGGCAAATGCTAGACCAAGGGCAACAAATGGAGACTTAGCCCATTGTCACCTTAGCTAAGGCTCCCTTCTATTTACAGGCTTTCACCAATGAGAGGAGACCCGATATATTACCGAGTCACCGATGAAAGATAAATTAATGAATGGATGTGGATTGACCCAAATAATCCCCTTCCCAGAAGAGTTTGAAAGATGGAGCTTGCTTGCTTTCTAAGAAAGGTACAATGTCTTCTAGGAAAAGGAAGGGAGGATTTGAGGGTAAGGTTTATGGGATATGACTTGTGAAGGAGTTTCTCAATCCCTAAAATATTTTTTGAAATTGGTATCCCGGATGGTTCTTGAAGAATTATCTTTCGAAGGAACGGGACCACACGGGACCAAGTGGACCCAGTCTAGGTCAAGAGAGAGGAGTTTAGCAACCAATGGTGTCCTTAGCCTAGACAAGGTAGGGGAAAGGATCAAAGAAAGAATATTCACATAAAGGTGTTGAATTGATCCAATAAGGTACTAGCCTTTGGGGATGCTAGGGAAAAGTTTGATCTCAGAGCTAGGGCTTGGCTTTTCTCACAACTCCATCATCGGAATGGCCTCAAATTTGGAGGAATTCTTGAGGAAACACCAGCGTGGGAGGGGCTAGGACAACGAACTCTTTGGAGGGCTAGTTCATCAGGAAAATGATCCCTAGGTCATCCAACTTGGCTAGACCCAAGAAAAGGTGAAAGAAGTTGGTTTAAGGTGACCACCTTTTGATAGATCAATGCCTTTAGTCTTGGGATAATGGAGTCTATGATGAATATGAGTGAGGACCTTTGGTTCTTGGTCATGCATGCCTCAAGACTACTTCGCTAGCCTTTTAGGTCAAAGAGAAGCAATCTTGCAGCTTTATACTTCGATGCGCAAAAGGTGATGGCTTATCAAGATCAATTCGTTAATAGAATTACACCTAGGAGATTTCGTTCACATTACATGGACCATACATTGAGAGATGCTATAAGACAAAATTCCACAATTAAAGCAGGAAATGCATGCAGCAATTAGCCTTAAGAATAGTGAAAATCTCAGTCCAATGTATATGACAAAGTAAAACAAGAATAACATCAAAAGCATGCACTTACATGTAATAGAATATATCCAACCATCCACAATTTGACAAGAGAGAAGCTCCAAGATAAGATAGACCAAATCCACAAATCAAAATTCATCAATAAAGCTCTAATTCATCCACTAAGAAAAAGTGTGAAATTCTCAAGAGAGAGAAGAGATCTAATCCAAAGTGATGATCAACAAATGAACTCATCTCACTTGTATTTATACACTAATGAGGAGTTTGAATTAGTCTCCTTGGCCTACATAAGCCCCAAAAATAAAATAATGTGCTAATAATCTAACTTTTGGTGACAAGCCCACCAAACTACCTCACAAATGAAAGAATAAGTCTCTTAAGAGGTCAAACCATGAATAATACATGTCGTAGAGCCCTCTAAGAGGCTTGATGAGGTCCATGGGTGCTATAATGAAAAGTACGACCCTCAAAAGTGATGGACAAGGGGTTGGCCCCTTGTTCTCCAAACAATAAACCTGTGGTGCTCCCAATGGTGTGGAGGCACAATAATAGCCTCATGAGTCTCCAAATGAGTCAAAGATGCATGTAGATCGTCTGCAAGGGCTCTGATGATGGTGTAGGGGATGCCACATCATCCTACAAATCCTAAGTCAGTAGCCAAGTGCATGGTACATTTGTCAGGCCGACTAGGCAAAGGTGAACCAGGGGCATCTTCCTTGTCCAATAGGACCATCCCGAGCATCTCTAACCATCTTTGGGGATCCATGGAGTGTCGTCTACTGATGTGGAGACCCATGGTTCTCAACACACACCCTACATGTGCCAATGTAGCTCTCTAGAGGATTAGGACCCCGTATAGGGAGACCAAACCCAAGATCTAGACCATCTAAAATCCTGCATAAGATCCAATGTGTCCCCTAGCCTTCCAGTACAACAAGTCATTAAAGGAATCGAGTAAATGAGCTTACCAACCATGGACCATAGGTGGGGACTTCATAATGGCCTGCCCTTCCATAATGGGCTTCGAGATGTGCCAATGTCTCCTAACTCCAAATGGGGTTAACCAAATATCCTATTAGGTGGTTTCTACTTCTAAAGGGGATAATATGTTCAAGGGACATCCTTCAAAAGGTGGTGCCATGTGATAGATAGGGGAATGAAGCAGGGGATGAGAAGGGGCAGCCCCGGACCACATGCTGGTGTACAAGGGTAGCTAATAATAGGGAAGCCCACACTTGGGTTTATAATGTATAAGAGGGAGAAATCTTGGTACACGAGGTGCCTCAGCCATGATTTTCCACCCTTCTTTATATGTCTTTTGCCTTTTTATGATTTTCTTTGATTAACTACTTGGGACTCAAGGGGTAAGAGCATGATGCCCAAGATATATCAGTGAATACCCCATTTTAAGGTAAGGCAATTCATTGCCCACCAGGGGTTGGGACAATCATGGGTCCTTATATGATGAAGGAGGCTCATAGAACCTGTATTAACCAGGGTGATGGCCATGATAATGGGGTAGAGTTCATGTATTGGCTTTTGCCCACGTGCTAAATGTGTTTGTCCCGACCATCTTTTGCATTTCATGGTACATTTTCCTGTTGAATGTGGCCAAATATGCTTTTGTCTTTCTTTTTCGCTGCATCAACCTCAAAGAATCATTCTAGGCCTGACCCAAGGTGTGGGTAAGGGGAAGGGGTGAGCTAACCCTATGTGGACCTAGTGGAGCAATGTGGACCCAAGTGGGAGATATGATGAATCGGGTAATAATGTGTGGAAAGGGGGTAATATAAGCGGATAATGGAGCGAAACCACACAACCAAAATTGGGTTTTCCCGTGAAAGACCATCCCTAGAGCCAAATGGTCAGTAAAAGAGATCCCACGAGACTAGAATCCAAGGTTAATACCCAAAAGGGGTCTAAGGGACAAGAGCACAGACCTAACACATTCTTTCTGCCGTATCCCCCCATTAATCCATGCCTAGAAGTGTCCATGATAAGCAAACTACACTACTCAATTAACAAATGACAAGGCAAACCTTTAGGTTCGGGAGGCCCGCCTTAACACATACAATCATGGCAAATGGGCGAGGGACCACATGGTTGGCTCAAGTGGCAGAGAAATGGCACAATGAGCTAGTTGGTGGTTGCAAAGGGGTTGCTGGCTACTCGCTGAGGACTATCTTGGAGAAAAAAATTCCTCCTAGGGATATCACCCACAAACTAGTAGGTAACAGGAGCTCATCAACATAAATACATATGATTTGAAATAGAAGTCAAGGATACTCATTCTTGGAGGCTAAACATAAAAGACTAAACTACTCGCTCTTGAAGAAGACGAGGCTACAAGGAAATTTGGGAGGCAAATCAAACATAAAGGTCTGAGACAAAAAGGTACGAAGGTGGAAAAAGACAGCGAAATTTGAAAGTAATGTATCTCTGTCGAATACAAACTGTCTAATACTATATATTTCTAAGGAATGCAAAAATTTTCTAAGGAATTCTTTCTCTAAGGATGTGACATCTTAGTACAAAACATGGGATCCTGTCACCTAACCTATTTAAGGCATCTATGATGACACCAAGAAAAACAAGGTCCAAACTATACAAGGCATCTAAAATTTTCCAAGTAGTCAAGTTTATGTGGACAAATGATGAATTTACGGCATAAGAAGCAAGTCAAGGAACAAGATTTATCTATGACATATCTCTCAAAAGGTCGAGCTTCTTTGTGGCATATCTCTGTGCAAAAGGAAACAAAAATTCTCTGATCAATTCTATGCTACAAGACTGAAACTCTGGAAGAAACCAAAACTCTGTAAATAGAAGTCGAGACTATGTGGTAAAAGAGTCGAATTATCAAGCTTGAAGATCTATATTAAGAAAACAATGTTATACCTCCTTGTAAGAAGGACTATGATCCTAGTCATATGAAATCCAATGATATATAAAGTTTGTAGCCACACCGAGCCCATCTTAGTAATACAAGCCATGATACCAAAACTCCTTTTCTATACATAAAAGAAGGATGAACTACATCATGAAGTTGACCTCTTTGATATTGAAGGGGTTTGAAGAATATACAGAGGCTTATCTTCCTCTATAAATAATGAATGTGTGAATTTTGTGAACCAAGACAAAGGACATTGCTAGTAGCCCAAAGAAATCTCTATGGTTCGATGGCTAATAGTCTGAGGTATCTATGTTGGAGAAAGATGTTACATAACAATTGAAGAATAATCCCTGGATCGGATCCCTATGATAAAAAGACTACAAGGGTAGACATGTAAAATTTGAAGATGTACATATAATTTTTTATCATTTCAAAGTTCTCTTATATTGCACAAAATGTTAAAGTCTACTAAGTCATGGAGAATTCACATGAAGAGTAAGCTAACAATCATATAAAGATAGTGATGTATTATAGAAGGATCTGTATAGATATATTAGAGATCATGAAATAATTAATATATTAGCATTTGGATCCTTTCCTTGCACATATAGACTAGGTTTTTTATCAAGGAATGAAACATCTATGATCTCGATCTCATAGTGGGCTTGTCAATAACATTTCTAGGGTTTTAAACTAACACATTAGTGTACTTGTAGAAATTGCAACTTTTAAAGAATGGCAGGTCTTGACGACTTTGGACAGTGAAGCATCTAGTGTTTCTAAACCCTAGCAAAGATTTGAATTAAAAAATCCTAGGAACAAAACCCTAACTAATCGTTTCCACTAAAAGAAGAAGCCCTAGCTCTTGAGAATGACAGAAATGACATTATGCTAACAAGATTGATGAGAAGATCCAAGATTAAGAGGGAGTTGACCTTCCTTAAAAGATAAGTACTCTACATCTCCTTGATTACTACTATTGCTATTGTCTTTGTACTTTTCTTATTTATATTTGTTCTTTTAGAGCATCCTAATAAAATTTGCAGGATAAGAACTACTCATGACTTGATAGCATATGAAAGAATAGATAGAATGCAGCTAGGCATGAAGATCGAAGAACGTGATCGCAAAAAGAGAAAGTTGTTTGAAGGTTCTCCCAATAAGAGGGAGAGGATCAAGTTAAGACAATTGCCTCAATTAGAAGAGTTACTCCAGACTTTGAAGAAATTTCACAATTAAAGAAGACCTCGAACTTTGAAAAGGAAGGACTCATGAAAAAATATTGACTTTAGAGGGAGATGGAAGCAGAAGTTGATATACACTACATTGCTTGGGTTGGCAGTGATAATAATGAGTAGAGATACTACTAATGGTTGGAATCTCGTATGATTTCCTGGAAGAGTATGAAGCATAATTTTATTGAACTATGGAGGCAGAAGATGTGGCAGTTGGTACAATCAGTGGTGAAGCAGTTTAGCTCAGTAAAATGTTAGATGGTCTATCTAATGACATGTTGGATTCGATTATGATATCTTGTACTAATCAAAGTTATTTGAAGATTGCCATAAATCCAAGAATGTCAAAGCGCTTTATGATTCATGACTTGATGGAGCCCTGAAGCTACAAGTATGTCTCCACTGACGAATAGGTAGCTAATGCATTGATGAAGTTCCTTTTCATGGAAAAGGGTGAGTATTTTTGAGACAAGCTTAGGCTTGTGGATATCTCCTCCCTGGTTGAGAGGGAGTGAGGATCTCCTCCCTGGTTGAGAGGGAGTGAGGATGGACACTGTGTTCTCCATGTGTCATGTACTATGGCCAAGACAAACCGTCGTAAGTCTAGTGCATGAACACAGGTAGGGAGAATGGTGGATTGGATAAGCATCAAGGACGTACATTCTTGAGCCATGTATTATGGTTGATTAGGATAATGGACTTGGTAAAGAATGGTCTGGTGGACAAACATTTGCTTGGGATTAGGAAATGGTCCTGTGAGGACATACCTTTAGAACACCTAGGTGGGGTATGTGCCTTAAGAGGCAGTTGTGTCCAAATTAATGCCTCCCAGCATTGTGCTCTGATCTAATGGAGATATAGAGCATAATTGTCAAGGCCTTGGTATTTTGACAATGCTGGTTATGATGATGCTTATCAATTTGGATCATTTCTTATATGAATATTTCAACTTGAAAATATCTCGTTGAGTCATTATGAATACATCCCTAGTTAAGAGGGAGTGTTGAAGTTGTAACCTCTTCATAATATAAATTTTTCATTGATATATTTATTATATTTTTATCAAAGCACGTTCTTCGTGCTTATAGAGTCAAAAAGAATTGAATTTATTTTGATTCAAAGGAAAATGTATTTGAGTCATGTCCCATTTGGACATTTGTAAGGAAATGAAATTTAAATTTTATGTTGTGTCGTAAGCCCACAAGATCTTCAAGACGGCCTTCCTTTGAACAAGTCGGTTTGGTCCTCCAAGAGCCACCTATTCGACCTCTTGGACAAATATATATAGAAGACAGTTCAACCTATTTGGGAAATAATTTATTCATACAACAACAAGCATCTTTTGAACCAAATGAAGGAGAACAAGGGGTCGAAGTTAAAGAAGAGAAAAGAAGTCAAAGGAAAGAGAAGAATATTCTTCTTTTAAATGAATCTCGGACTTTCCATAGCTCGCACGTGTGAACAAGCTGAAGTTTTTGTACTAATGCAAGACGAATTTTGGCCACCCCTGTTGTAGGATCAAAATCTCATGATGTTGACCAGAATTGGACTAGGTTTGATCAACATTGACTTTGCCTTGTTGGAGGAGACTTGGAGGAGGGCTCGACTTGGAATGTTTGTGGCTGACTTGGTCTTGGTTTTAGCCTTGGATATCTCATTTCAATTTGATTCTATAAGAGAAGGATTGTTGGGTTTTCCCCCTTGTGGGGTTTTCCCTAGCTTGGAGCCTAATTTTGGTGCCTCTTGTCTCTTTGTTTTCCTAGAAGATTGAATATTTGTATAATTGCTTGATGAAGAAGACATAACAAGTAATAAAAGAAATTTAACATTCACAAGTAATTATCAAGAAGAGAAATCAAGCCTAATCTACACTTCACTTATTTCTCAACAACAACAGGAGTCTCATGTACCTCAAAATCCTAAGGTAGCTCTATGGACACTTCTTTAATTACTTCATCGAGGAAAACGGTTTTTACATTTATCAATGTTGGAGAATGTAACTAGATTCGGTCTTCATAATTGTCATTTGACTCATGTCATAGTGTAATTTATATGTATCTATCAAAAGAAGAAAGAAAATCATTTTTATTTTGCACAAGTTTCATGCTAAAGTCATTTTGTCATTAGGTCAAGCATCCATTGAATGTCCTAGGGTTTGTCATGAGTCAAAGTGTCCTTTTCATATTGCAAAAGACCCTTTCGAGCATTTGTATCAAGAAAAGGAAAATTATTTTGAATTTAGAAATGTCTAGAAGACTCCCAAGACCAAGTCAGCCAGCCAAGGAAAAGTCGGCCTAGAGAGGGCTAATGGAGCTTCTTGGAAAGGCTATATAAAGATGGATATTCAACCTATTGCCATACACTTCAAGCATAAATCTTTGGTTTCAATCTGGAATTGGAAAGGAATGTGAAAGTCTTGGAAAAGCAATGAGAAGGCTAGTGAAGAAAGGGAGAAGCCCTAGAAAAGTTTAGAACCCTGAAATGTGCCTTTTGTTGTTCACATGTGCGAGTACCCTAGGGTTTCTAGGGTTACCTCAGGTCTGAAATTGCAAGAGGTATTGCAGGTTGCCTTGGTAAGAGCGAAAGGCTAGAAGAGCCTTGATCTTGAGAGATCTTGTTTCAATGCCCTTGGAGATTTTGTCTTGTATTGAAGAAGAAAGATTGGCTAGTTGACTTGGTTCTTGGTGGTAGGCCTGGTCTAGGTTTTGGTCTTGGAAGTCTCCATTGAATTGATTCTACAAGAGAAGTTATTTCTGGCTTTTCCCCTTGGAGGGGCTTTGCCTTGGCTTGGAGCCTATATCTTGTGTTCATCTTTGTATAGTTGTGATCTCCATTGTTTTTGGCATTTAGTTAATGATAACAACATAAGCATAATCAAGTAAAAAGGAACATAATATCACAAGTAATTGTCATGTAAGGAAAATTCAAATTAAAATGATGCGCTAATCAATTTTCCAACAATCAAGTGTAACCTTCAATAGAAATCATATAGATAATAATTCTAACAGAAGTCTACCTTACAACTAGAGCATAGTCTTCTCCCTCTTACCAGGAGAACCCTCTTGCCATGAGTGTCGCTTTATGTTGCCATCTGCTGCATGGTAGATCTTGTAGATTCGCTTAGAAGTCACCACGGAATTCTATTCAAATCTTCAACACACTTTCCTTCATCATAACATCCTTCAAAATTGCTAGCTTGTCTGCTCCCTCTAAACTAGAAGCTCACCTTGGCATGGTTCGGGATGTCTTGTTTTGTTTCTCCCTCTTAAACTCAAATCACTCAAGTTGAGTTTGTGCTCTATCCTGGGAGAATCCTCTGGCCATAGACTTTTCTTCATTCTTCTTGGTGCTTCCATCTGCTATCAGAGTCTTTTACAATATACCTGTAAACATCATCAGGAAGCCATGGAAGAATGATTATAACCTAGAAAAAGAAACAAAGACAAGAGGCTAACTAAAGACAAAACAACAATAATCAAGAAAGAGAGATAAAAGACACTTATCTTTTGATTGATTGAAAGGAATTATCAACTCCCTCTTGATCCTTCCCATCTTGCAGAAATCATCCTCTACAACCTCTTCATCCAGTTGCTTTCCTTCCCTTGCATGAGATAGGATTTCTTCTTTCAACGGAAACATTGATCTAGGTCCAGCGCTAGGGATTTATCCACAAACCCTATAGCTTTCTTATTCAAGCCTTCTAGTTGGCTAGAGTTTACAAACCCTAAGACTTCCAAATACCCTTGGTAACAAACTTTGTCATGTGTTAATTTGAATTTGTTGCTTTAAGGTGAAGAACCCTCTTTCCTCTGGCTCAATCATCAAGGACCAAGCAATGGCACCCTAGTACCAGCAATATTTCTCAACAGTACAATGCTAGTAGCATGTGCAAGGCATCTTCTGCATACATGACAAGGGCTTCTACAATAGTCATATTCATCCATAAACGAACACATGTCAGCATTCACATTGTTTTTCTAGGCATCAACCGTAGGTTCTTAAATGATAGTTACATCTAACAGAGATTTGATGCCACACTTCAATATTGACCACTTACAGTCTTAGCATGGCTTCAAGAATACAACCTAATCAAGTGAATTATAAGGCTTTTGGTCATTGATTTTGTCATGCAAGAAGGCAATATGGATGGCCCTACATACATTCCTTAGTAATATCCTTTAGGTCTTCTAGGGTTCTACAAAACCCTAAGATTATTAGTTCTACCAAGAAAGAGAGAGTTTCATCACAACTCCCTATGGATCTTCCAAGCAGAGAATACAAAAGGTACTTGTCAAGGACTACATGGCAGCATTCTTCTTTCAAGTCTTGTCTTACCTTGTATAAGATTCAACACAATTATTTTGAAGCTGCCCAAATATGTCTAAATTTGAGAAACAGAAGATAATTAATATGCACCTACTAAAGCACCCAAATGATTGTATCATAAGAATCATCCATCAGAGCAAATCATTGGAGATATGAATACAGGATTAGAAACCAGAAGAAGGTGGTAGGTATGCATGCTAGAACAAGGACATCTTGCACTGCTATCCACAGTTGAGCTTAGCATCTTTGAAGAAGCCATCCATGATGAACACTGGATCAAATCCATGGAAGAACTGGATCAAATTGAAAAGAATGAAACATGGGAATTGGTTCCAAGACCTCAGGACAAGGATGTCATTGTCACAAAATGAGTCTTCAAGAACAAGTTGAATGAAGATGGACAATAACCAGGAACAAGGAAAGATTGGTATGTAAAGAATAGGCGCAAGTTGAAGCGATAGATTTCAAAGATACTTTTGCACCTATTGCCAGGATGGAAGCTATTAGGATATTCTTGGCCTATGCTTGCTCAAGAAGGATTAAAGTGTACCAGATGGATGTAAAATCAACCTTTCTAAATGGAGGATTGGACGAAGAAGTCTACTTAGAGCAACCAGAAGGAATTCTGCTTACAAAAAAGGAAGACTACGTGTGGAGGTTGAAGAAAGCTTTGTATGGTCTCAAGCAAGCTCCTAGAGCCTTGTATGCATGTCTTGATATGTATTTAAAGCAACAAGGATTCAAAAGAGGAGGTGTCTATAGCAAATTATCTATAAAGATTGAACGAGATAGCTTGACCATCATTGAAGTATATGTGGATGACATCATCTTTGGAAGCAACAATGATAGGTCGAGTAAGAAGTTTGTCAACGATATGCAGAATGAGTTTGAGATGTCCATACTTGGTGAATTAACCTTCTTCTTGGGACTCCAAATATCTCAAGAAGATGATGGCATATTCATCTCACAAACCAAGTACATCAAGGAAATGTTGAAGAAATTTCGAATGGAAGACTATAAACATGTTAGCACCTCCCATGGTGATCAGTTGCAAGTTAAGCAAGGACAATGAATCCAAGGAAGCAGACCAGAGACTATAGATTGATGACTGGAAACCTATTGTAAGTTACACTTTGAGACCAGATGTGATGCAGGTAGTTGGATAGGTGTCAAGATTCAAAGCGGCACCGAAAGAATCCCTTGTTGCAGCAATGAAGATGATCTTCAGAGATCTTAAAGGAACAACAAAATTTGGATTATGGTATCCGAAAGGGAAAAATTTAACCATGACAACCTATACAGATGCAGATTGGGCAGGCAGTGTTGATGATCATAAACGCACCAGTGGAGCAACCTTCTACTTGGGTGATTGTATTGTATCATGGTAGAGCAAGTAATCTTCAGTATCCTCGTCCACAGTAGAAGCAGAATATATAGCAGCAAAAACATGTTGTACTCAAGCCCTTTGGATGAAGTAAACTCTGCAAGATCTCCAAGCAAAGTATGATGAGCCCATTCTGATATTCTATGACAACACCAGCACCATAAATCTCTCAAAGAATCCTATAATGCATTCAAAAACAAAACACATTCCTATCAAATATCACTTTCTTCGAAAACAAGCAGCACAAAAGAATATCAAGGTAGAATACAAAGGGACAAAGGAACAAATTGCTGATATCTTCACCAAGCCTCTACCACAAGAGACAAGAGTTATGAGTATCTTCGGCAGAAGTTTGAGGTGCTTCTAGGTTCACATTGATATGCATTCCATCAAGCCAAGAAGATAGGGGGAGAAAGGCATGTTGTGAGAAGACAAAGGAAGAGATTTTGTCAAGGGGAGATACCCTTTGCCATTGATGTTAAAGGGGGGAGACAATTCAGGAGAGGAAGATCAGAAGCATGGAGTAAGGGGGAGCAATAGTCGCAGGGGAAGTAGGTGTGTTTCCATCAATGCCAAAGGGAGAGATTGTTGGAATTTGATTATGATTGATGTCAACCCAAGTAGCATCCAGAAGAAGCCTTTTTTTAATGGGGCAAATGATAGGGAAGATCAGTACTTTTGCAAGCAAGACCATCAGCATTTGATTGTCTTCGTCATGCCGATTCCAACAATAAGTGGAACGCCTCATAACTCCTCATGGTTGAGGAGATATGGCTGATCAAAGTTGAAGCAATGAACGTATGGTATGGTGCCCAAATGAGATTCTAAAGGCAGCCTTATGATTGGTTATTTCTTTGGCATTTATATTTCAAGAAAATCTTGTTTAAATTATGATTGACCAAATCAGGCCTTAAAAGGAGGAAAATATTCTTTGAAATTTCAGCTTCAAAGGATGGTTTAAGGTCGGCTCCATTAAAAAGAGTGAATTTATCTTCTTGAAAGTCATGTCGGCCCTCATAAAAGTATTTTTTTAGGTCAACTTCATGCTTTTAAGGCCATGTCGGCACCCCTCTACAAGCCCCCTCCTTCTACTATATATATGAGCTCGATGCTCCTCCATTCATCATCAATTAATCACGACTATCTTAAGCAATTTTCTTTTGAGGCCAGGGCAGAGCAACTATTCAAGAAGCAGGCCGAGATATCAAGGAATTTTGGGAATTAATATTTATTTTTGTTGATGGTTTTTTCGCTGGACTTTGTGAGGCAGGACTGTAATGTTTTCTGAGGCAGTTGGAGTCTTTTTGTTATCTTTTTGTAGGAGTTTTTGTTCTTCGTTGGATAGTACCCTTCTTTCTGAAGCAGGGCATAACTGAGATATGATTAAGGCTAATATCTGAGGCAATTTTCATGGCAGAACAGAGTTGTTCAAGAGGATCTCAGCCTTCCTGAGGCCCTCATCTAAGGCATATTCGCACTGTTCTTGAAAGTCTTCTTATGGCCTGTTCTGAGGCCTATACGACACCCTTGACAGATTACTGTGGCACACGTTTGGATGTCACTAAGGATCATTTTGAAGGCTAATCAGACCCATTTCGAACCTGCTTTTTTACAATGATTCTGCGAAATGTTTCAGCGCTCTTGAGGCATATTCAATGTATAAATGAGACCAAGTTTCAAGGGATTTTCAGAGGTATATCCAAGCTGGCATTTCACTATTTCCTTAAGCAGTTTTAAAAAGGATCTTCTCTGTGGTTGTTCGGTCGCCTTTTGAATCATCTAAGGCATCGCGGAGTTGGCTTAAGGCAGACCTGTGTATTGTCTTTTGGAACCAAACTAGGGCACAAAAAGGGTTGGAGCCATTCCAAATCATTTGAAAAATAGCACTGATTAAAGGCAGAAAGGGGGAATGTTTGCTACAACAGTTGAAAGACCGAATTGAGAGCACGTCAAAGTTTAGAGCAACAGTAAAAATCAAATCAAGGGCAACATGGATGAAACTACTGTTCTTCTATGAAGAGAGTTACTGAAGGCCAAAGTTAAGGAGCAATGTTTTGAAGCTTGTTTTGATCATCTCAGAAATAATGCAATCTAAGGCAAAGGTAAGGCGTCTTTAGGCTTGCCAAATGGACTTGAGAAGAAGTGTATATATAACCTACTCGGCCTCACTTAAAGGAACACAATTCGATCAAGCAACTCAACTTCAATTCGGAGAAGCAGAAGTACGAAGAGAGGGTCAACAGAAGTATGAAATAGAAGTACGAAGAAGATAGATCGAAGACAAGGTTTCTTCTCGGCAATAAGGAGGAGTTTCTTTTGGGGAATGCGAAGTTAGGGTTTTGGACCAGGGAAAAGACTATCTTCTGGGGTAGTGTGAAGAAGGGTATCTTTTGGGCAGTATGAGAAGTATTTCTTGTGGGGCAGTGCGAAGAAGGGCATCTTCTGGGCAGTACAAAGAAGTGTTTCTTCTGGGGTAGCAAGAAAGGATTCTTCTGGGAAAGTCTAAGTAGAGATCTAGAGACGAAGTTTCTCTACCAGAAACCAGTAAAGACCTAGAAACTAAGATTCTCTAGGGGAAGTCGAGAAGGAGCAATGAGAAGGATAGAGAGTGAGTTTCTCTAGAAGAAGCTGAGGAGAGAAGTTCAAGATTAAGAACAAAGGTGAAGGAAGGAAGAAGCAGAGCATCAAGGTTAGTGACAAGGTTCTTGGGAGGATTCTAGAGTCAAGGGTCTGTGTCATGGTCTTGGTACTTATCAATTGAAGATCTAGAAGAAGAATTTTGATCGGGTTTTCCTCTCAAGAGGTGAGAGGTTTTGGCCCTGGCTAAGAAGCCTATACATTGTGTCACTTGTCTTTTATTGTGCATATTGGTAATCGTCTTGATGAAGAGAACACATTAATAAGCTAACAAAGAAAATCATAAGCTAAGAACTAAAAGTATATCACAAGCAATTATCAAGCAAAGAAATTGTTAACTTTGAATGCCCTAGATTTCTCAACATGGTTTCAGAGAATTCAAAGTCAACAATTTCTATGCTTGATAATTGCTTGTGATATACTTTTACTTCTTAGCTTATGATCTTTTCTTCGTTAGCTTATTAATGTGTTCTCTTCATCAAGACAATTACCAGTATGCACAATAAAAGACAAGTGACACAGTATATAGGCTTCTCAGCCAGGGCCAAAACCTCTCACCTCTTGAGAGGAAAACCCGATCAAAATTCTTCTTCTAGATCTTCAATTGATAAGTACCAAGACCATGACACAGACCCTTGACTCTAGAATCCTCCCAAGAACCTTTTCACTAACCTTGATTCTCTGCCTCTTCCTTCCTCGCCTTTCTTCTTGATCTTGAACTACTCTCCTCGGCTCCTAGAGAAACTCGGTCTCTATCCTTCTCACTTCTGGCCCAATGAAAAGTGTAACTAGGTTCGGTCTTCATAATCACATGTAAATAAAATTTTATGTAATGAGATGTAAATAAGAAAATAAAAATTATTATATTGACTTGCTTCATGGGTTTCATGAGCAAGGGATTTTGTTTTCTAAGTCAAGACTCCAATTGAGAGTCTTTAGGATTTATTTGTCATCTAGTCATAAAATGATAGAGTCATTGTCATGTAAATGAATTCGTGTTACACTTTGTAAAAGGTTAATATTGTCTATGTAAAGTATCCTCCAAGAATTTGTCATTTGTCCTCCTCAAGTCGGCCTACAATGATGAAGGAACTCTCTAGAACAAGTCAGCCTACCTCCAACAGTCATGTCGGCCTAATGCACTTGAGAAGAAGTGTATATATAACCTACTCGGCCTCACTTGAAGGAACACAATTCGATCAAGCAACTCGACTTGAATTCGGAGAAGCAGAAGTACTAAGAGAGGGTCAAGAAAAGTACAAAGAAGATAGATCAAAGATAAGGTTTCTTCTGGGCAATATGAAGGAGTTTCTTCTGGGGAATGCAAAGATAGGGTTTCTTCTGGACCAGGGAAAAGACTATCTTCTGGGGCAATGCGAAGAAGGGTATCTTCTGGGCAGTACGAAGAAGGGTTTCTTCTAGAGTAGCAAGAAAGGATTCTTCTGGGAAGGTCTAAGTAGAGATCTAGAGACCGGATTTCTCTAGAGGAATCCAATAAAGATCTAGAGACCGAGATTCTCTAGGGGAAGTCGAAAAGGAGCAGTGAGAAGGATAGAGACCGATTTTATCTAGAAGGACCGGAGGAGAGCAGTTCAAGATCAAGAAGAAAGGCGAAGGAAGGAAGAGGCAAAGCATCAAGGTTAGTGACAAGGTTCTTGGGAGGATACTAGAGTCAAGGGTCTGTGTCATGGTCTTGGTACTTATCAATTGAACATCTATAAGAAGAATTTTGATCGGGTTTTCCTCTCAAGAGGTGAGAGGTTTTGGCCCTGGCTAAGAAGTCTATTTACTGTGTCACTTTTTTTTATTGTGCATATTGTTAATTATCTTGATGAAGAGAACACATTAATAAGCTAACGAAGAAAAGATCATAAGCTAAGAAGTAAAAGTATATCATAAGCATTTATAAAGCAGAGAAATTGTTAACTTTGAATGCCTTAGATTTCTCAACATGGTATTAGAGCTTAGGTGCTGAAGATAAGGGGCAGTCAAAAGCAAGTAGACACAAGAGAATCAATCTTCAAAGAAAAGCATCAAGGCAAGAACATCGAGATCTACATCAAAGAAACCCTAGATCGAAGAAGGTAGGAAGAAAGACCAAAACCCTAGAAGTACTCCAGAAATCTTACATCACCAAGGAAGTGGAAGCTCCTCAAATCTAAGGAAGATTGAATCAAAAAGTCAATCCTCTCTCTATTGAAGCAGAGATCTCATAGAAGGTAGTCCTCCCTCATCGAAGGATTTGAAGAAAGAAGCAGCAAGTTACTCATCAAGTTGAAGATTTGATCTTCACAAGTAAGTACCTCTTATTACAATACAATCTAGTAAAAATGACTTCATGTATCAAGGAAGACCAAAAGTTGGTTGGGATATGAAACTTCCTTGTATGGAAAAGAAGGATAGATATTGTCCTCGAAGTAAATGAAGTCATTTATCATGTCCATGGGAAGGTCTCCAAGATAGCCGAAGAACAAGCATTGTCTGAATACATGGAAAGGGATCTCAAAGCTCAAAAGATTCTTAAGGAGTCCATCAAAGATCCACTCATTTCCTATGTAACCAAGTTGAAGACATCTAAAGAAATATATGATAAGTTGGGAGAATTTGTCTCTAGAAGCATGATAGAAAAGATCTTATCACTTAGATTTGATCTTCATAAATTGAAGGTATCAAAGGATGAAGGGATATTGTCATGTCTCTCTAAGGCATCTCAAATAAAAGGTCAATTGAAGGATGTAGGAGAGATAGTATTTGATAACGAAATAATCTCCACTATTCTAAATGCATTAACAGATGAACAAGGTAACCTCATTGCTACTAGGGAAGAGGAAGTTATCCCATTCATCAAATTATTGTCTCTCTGCAAGACAAAGGAAGACAAGATAAAGAATGAAAGTGACGAAAGATCAAGGGAACAATTAGTGTCAAGAAGAATAGGAAAATTTGGAAAGTTTAGTACTCCAAAGAAGAAAAAGAAGAACATGGCTAAGGAAAGATGCTATGGTTGTCATAATCTTGGGCACTACTGGGAAAAATTGTCCTGAACATAAGAGGGATAGGGAAGAAGACTATTCTACTGATGAAGTGAAAGAACCAAAAACAAAGAAGCATAAGAAGGAAGAAGCAAAAAGATGATAAAGATAATCTTCTTCAGAAAGTACCCTTCACTTGTAATAGGTAGAATAGTGCAAATAAGATAGGATGGATCAAATTAGAAAGAAGCATCATGATAGAAGTATTAAAAGTAAGAGATCGTGACATGGGAAGTAGAAAGTATGTCTGGTACAAATCCTACTGATTACAAAGAATAGGAAGCTCCTAGGAAACCTCATTGATACTTATAGAAGCAGATGTCATCATCGAATGGGACCATCATAGAAAAAAACATCTACCAAGTGAGGATATGAAACATCCTCAAGTTTCTCTGATGGAAATCTCATCAAACGATCCACCGATCTAGAAAGGAACAAATGTTTTCATCAGGAATTCCAACTTGTGGGATTCAAGATGATATGATGATATGACAAGAAAGCAAGTCTGAAGGATAAAGTCCTTTCGAATGAAGCTACTACAGGAAGTCTGGATGATCGAAAGAAAGATGAGGTATTTATGCTCACATAAAGTATTACGAAAGTCATGTCATATGGTTGCAGATAATATGGAATCTGGATCACTACTTCCATCCTGGCAAATCTGATCAAGAGAAGAAAGGATCTCCTCCTCCGAAGGATTGCAGCAAAACATAACTAACACTAGATGAAATGAACATAATATATTCTCATATGAATCATGAGGAAACTGACTACAATCAAGGAACTCTAATTGGAAGCTCCTGGGAATGAAATGTGTGATAAAAGAAAGGAAGAGATTGGGATAATATGCAACGAAGGAAGAAGACATTCAACATCTAATGTCCAAGAAGATTTGACTAGAATATCTCCCAGAAAGATGTGGAGACTCTGATGAAAGTCGGAAAAAGATAAGAGACCCTTGACAATGGATATCAGTGGGAGATGTGTCAATCTGCATGCGGGATGGTGATACTTACAAGAAGATGCCATGGTGAAAGATCATCACAAAGGTAATTATGATTTGAAGTATTCATTGATTATTTTTTAAATAACATCTAGTTGGGCTTATGTAGAACTATCGAAGGGAAGATCTGAGAATGGCTTCCTAGAAGACCATGTCGAAGGATGTAATGTCCTTCCGAAATTATGGCAAGAAAGCAGAATGACATGAGTCAGAACGCTAGATGGAAAATCTGATGGATCACTTTCTGATGAGTTGAGGACATGACTAACTCATGAATAAAGTGATGAATGATTTGAGCCCTATGAGATGAAGACTCTTTGACAAAGGAGGAATTCATGACATCGAAGCAAGGAGCTCTTCAAGCAGCTGGTTGTTTCAGGATCTCCACATGAGGAGTTGCGATAGGTCCCTGGTTAAGAGGGAGCCTGAAAAGAAGTTTCTTTCTTGGAAGAAACTTGGAAAATTCCTAAGCAGGGAGCTTAGGTACATTCCTTTGTGAAAAGGATGAGTACATTCCTTTAATCGAATATGTCCTCCTGGTTTGAAAAGGAGAGATAGACATGTCGTTATGGTGTTCACCTGAGAAGACAGAATGGAGGATTGTCTAATCATTTGGCATTTGATACTCTTAGGGGATGAGATAGGGCATCCAATGAAAGAGTAGTCGTGGAGGACCGATATTCTTTGTGGGACTAGGGAGTCCAAGAAAAGAATAGCCCTCATGGATCATATTCTAAGAGAACCCAGGTGGGGTATGTTCCGGAAGAGACAATGATGAGTGTGTCTATTAATCATTGGTCTTGCCAGCATTGTGCTCTGATCCTGTGGAGAGATAGAGTTGTTAGTGAACGCCTTGCTATATAACAATGTTGGTTGATATGATGCTATACAAATGAGTTACAAATCCGAATTCTTCTTATGAGAGATTCTTCAAATTGAGAAAGTCTAAGTACCATTATGAATACCTCCTTAGTTAAGAGGGAGTGTTTAAAAGTGTAACTAGGTTCGGTCTTCATAATGACATGTAAATAAGATTTATGTAATGAGATGTAAATAAGAAAAATAAAAATTATTATATTGACTTGCTTCATGGATTTCATGAGCAAGGGATTTTGTTTTCAAGTCAAGACTCCCATTGAGAGCCTTTAGGATTTATTTGTCATCTAGTCATAAAATGATAAAGTCATTGTCATGTAAATGAAGTCATGTTACACTCTGTAAAAGGTCAATATTGTCTATGTAAAGTATCCTCCAAGAACTTGTCATCTATCTTCTTCAAGTCAGCCTACAATGATGAAGGAACTCTCTAGAACAAGTCAGCCTACCTCCAACAATCATGTCGGCCTAATGGACTTGAGAACAAGTGTATATATAACCTACTCAACCTCACTTGAAGGAACACAATTCGATCAAGCAACTCGACTTGAATTCGAAGAAGTAGAAGTATGAAGAGAGGGTCAAGAGAAGTACGAAGAAGATAGATCGAAAATAAGGTTTCTTTTGGGCAATACGAAGGAGTTTCTTCTAGGGAATGTGAAGTTAGGGTTTCTTCTGGACCAACGAAAAGACTATCTTCTGGGGCAGTGAGAAGAAGAGTATCTTCTGGGCAGTACAAAGAAGGGTTTCTTCTAGGGCAGCAAGAAAGGATTCTTTTGGGAAGGTCTAAGTAGAGATCTAGAGACCGAGTTTCTCTAGAGGAAACCAGTAAAGACCTAGAGACCGAGATTCTCTAGGGGAATTCGAGAAGGAGCAGTGAGAAGGATAGAGACCAAGTTGCTCTAGAAGGAGCCGAGGAATGTAGTTCAAGATCAAGAAGAACGGCGAAGGAAGGAAGAGGCAGAGCATCAAGGTTAGTGACAAGGTTCTTGTGAGGATACTAGAGTCAAGGATCTATGTCATGGTCTTGGTACTTATCAATTGAATATCTAGAAGAAAAATTTTGATCGAGTTTTCCTCTCAAGAGGTGAGAGGTTTTGGCCCTGGCTGAGAAGCTTATATACTGTGTCACTTGTCTTTTATTGTGCATATTGGTAATTGTCTTGATGAAGATAACACATTAATAAGTTAACAAAGAAAAGATCATAAGCTAAGAAGTAAAAGTATATCACAAGCAATTATCAAGCAGAGAAATTGTTAACTTTGAATGCCCTAGATTTCTCAACACGTCAAAGGTCAGAGCCAATGTTTTAAAAGTCGGCCGATTCGAAACGGAAATGGCCGAGTTGATCCATTTCATTAAAAAAAAAATTGACTCGGTTAAGGGAACGGTTCGGGAGGCCGAGTCATAGCTGACTCGGCCAACTTGGCCATTTCCGCAATAACTCGGCCGAGTTATAACCTGCGGCCCGTAACACAAATAAAACAGCGATTTGTCATATTTTTTTATGAAATTTTAAAGTGTTTGCTGATTGGTATGGACTCCAATGTGTTTTATGAATTAGTTAAATGTTATTTGGGGTCCAAACCCTATTTAACACACTCAAATGCCCTCATTTTCTCATAGCCATCTCATGCATTTGAGTGAGAACTTCTTTGAGAGTTAGTGAGCAGTTCTTGAGCTTGTTTTTGGAGCAGCAGTGAGGAGTCTTGGGCAAACATTGTAGCTGGAGTGAGGAGCTTCTTGGGCAGCCATTTGGAGCAGCATTGAGGAGTTGATTCTTGGAGCAAGCTTGAGGAAGCAATTTGTGCCTGGAGGTATTTTTTTCACCTCTCAAATCTGTTTTTACTTATTAAATTTTAGGTGCATATCTAGAAAGCCTAGAGAGTGTTTTTTGTGAAAGAAATGAACATTGAATCAATGTTTTTTTTTTCTTTTTTTCATTTTCAGATTGTTTGCTTTCATTTCCTAGTCAAAAAATGGCACCTAGAGCGAGAGATCCTGCTTGGGCATATGTTGAAATGGTTGATAGTCAAATGCAGTGCAAATTTTTCCATAGGAAAATTAAGGAAGGTCCTGGGGGCATTAATAGGCTGAAACAACACTTGGCAGGGATTAGAGGCCAAATTACTCCATGTACCTCACCAGAAATTGGGGAGATTAGGAAGCAATTGTTGGCCAGCTTTGAGAAATTTAAAGAAGATAAGGCTAGGCAAAGAGAAATAGAGGTTGAAATTGGGAGGAAGAGGGAGATACAAAAAATGATGGCTACCAACCCCAATTATGATTTTGAAGGTTCTTCCTCTATCCCTCAAACTGATGCATCCAACCCTTTCCAATATGTTCCTCTTTTGGTTCTATTCAAGATAAGGGAAAGGGTAGAATGAAAAAGGGTGATGTGACTATCAAAAGTTATTTCACTCCCTCCTCTCCATCAGATGCACATGGTCCTCAAATTAGTAAAAGTCAAATGCAGCCCACTTTAGATGACCATTGGAAGAAAGAATTGATGGAGATTGCTTGTGAATACATAGCTAGATGGTGGTATGATGCTGATATCCCCTTTAATGCTTCTCGTTCACCATATTATGAGCCTATGTTTGATGCCATACATGCTGCTGGAAAAGGCTTCAAAGGCCCTACTATGCATGAGCTAAGGGGGTATCGTTTGCAGAAAGAAATTGAATCCATTAATGAGTATTTGAAAGATTTCAAGGACTCATGGGCAAGAACAGGATGTACCATCATGTCAGATGGATGGACTGATCAAAGAAACCGTACCATCATAAACTTTGTTGTCTTCTGCCCACGGGGAACCATGTTTTTAAAATCAATTGATGCATCTGATAAGGTAAAAGATGGCCACTTGTTGTTTCAGCTATTGGATCAGGTTGTTGAGGAGGTAGGGGTGGCTAATGTTGTTCAAGTCATCACAGATAATGCCTCTAACCATGTTCTTGTTGGTAAACTATTAGAGGAAAAACACAAGACCATCTTTTGGACCCCATGTGATGCACATTGCATAGACCTCATGCTTGAGGATATTGGAAAAATAGATTGGGTCAAAAACACTGAGATCATGACAAAAGCATAACAAAATTTATCTTCAATCATTCATTGATTTTGAGCCTCATGAGGAAACACACTGGGGGCAAGGATATTATTAGGCCTGCCATCACTAGATTTGCTACTCATTCTTTGACATTGCAATCTATGCTTTCCCAACATAGAAACTTGCAAAAGATGTTTTCCAGTGATGAATGGAATCAAAGCAATTGGTCTAACAAACCGGAAGTCAAGGAATTGAAAAAGAAAGCCTATGAAGAAACTTTTTGGAGAAAGGCAGCAGAGATTGTGAAGCTTGCTGAGCCACTAGTTAAGGTGTTGCTGTTGGTGGATGGGGAAAGGTTGGCTATGGGCTTCATTTATGAGGCTATGGATCAAGCAAAGGAGCAAATAAAGACGGCATACAAGGATAAAGTGGCAAAGTATGGGCCCATTTGGGCAATCATTGATGAAAGATGGAACAATCAACTCCATCGCCCTATACATGCCACTGGGTATTTTTTGAACCCACGGTATCATTATAAAGCTAAGGAGTCAAGAGCTTTGAGGGGAGAGGTCAGAGATGGACTGATTGATTGCATTGATCGCATGATCCCATTGGAGTCTGATCAGCTGAAGATACACCGACAGGCCACAATCTTCAGCAATGCCTCGGGTACCTTTGGGAAGAACCTAGCAAAGATTGCAAGAGAAGCAGATGAGCCAGGTAAACAAAAATTTCAATTTTCAAATTCTTAATAGTTTTACTTTTGTTTTAAAGTTTGTTAAATCGTTTATAATTTGAAAGTTGGATATAATTTGTAATTTTGTTGAGCTAACTCATTACACTCGTATGTTATTTGCAGCACAATGGTGGGAGGCATTTGGTGGCCATTGTCCTGAATTGCAAAGGTTTGCAATTCGTATTTTGAGTCAAACTTGCAGTGCAACTGGGTGTGAGCACAATTGGTCTGTCTTTGAGAGGATTCACACAAAGAGGAGAAATTGTTTGGTTCAAAAACGGTTAAATGATCTAGTTTATGTCCAATACAACCTCCGGCTCAGACGAAACCAATTGCTAAACAAAAGACTTGATTCAGATCCCATTGTGTTGGAAGACATTGATCCAACATCAGATTGGGTAGTGGAGAGTCATCCAGCAGAGTTTGATCTTGATGAGGATCTTGATTTAGATTTAGATATCGAGCATCAGTTGAACTTCAACATGCTGCTCAGTTGAATGCAGATCCTGATCCACCAGCCTCAGTCTCACAGCCAGCAAGGACTCCATTTGCAGGCGCTTCCTCTGCTCAGCCACGACAGAAGCGCAGCCGCATATCTACTCTATCTCAGCTTGCATCTGCTGCAGTTGCACAGCCTGCTAGTGGTACCACTTCTACAGTTGCAGTTGGAGATGATGATGATGAGGAGGAGCCATGGGGTCCCCTGTCTGACTCTGATGATGATCCAAAGATTGATCGACATGATCTTGGCTCCTCTAGCAGTAGCTACTAGCCAGTACTAAGTAGTACTAGTACTAGAGTCTGGTCACAATTTACTTTTGTTGTAGAGGCCATTTCTAGCCTCCTTGGTTATGTGTTTTTTGTTTTGAGTCTTTGATCATGTATGACAGTTGACTATGTATTGCCATTGGGTTACGGGTACCATTTTGATATAATGGATTGGTTCATGAGCCTACTTTGATCATATGTTGTCTTCCATCTATATTATAATGCTGTGTGTTTGGAAACATGAATGAAAATCTTTAAAATTATGTTTAAAATCTTTAAAATTATGTTTTTTTATTAAAAAAAATAAATATTTAATGTATTTTTTACAACGATTGAGTCATTGAAATCGAGTCGGCCGAGTCGATACTGAGTCGGAGTCGAAGTCAGAGTCAATCCTCGGCCGAGTCGGAGTTGAAGTTGGAGTTTTAAAACATTGGCCAGAGCAACAGTAAAAATCAAATCAAGGGCAACATGGATGAAACTACTATTCTTCTATGACGAGAGTTACTGAAGGCCAAAGTTAGGGAGCAATGTTTTGAAGCTTGTTTTAATCATCTCATAAATTGTGCAATCTAAGGCAGAGGTAAGGCGTGACTTTAGGCTTGTCAAACAACATTTTGAAAGACAAACCGCTTGACAAAATATGAAGCAATCAGTGGTACATCTCTGATCAACAATCTTAAATGAGGTATGACACAACATTTTTGTTCAATTTGTATTTGAATTAAATATTGAGGAAAGTCTTGAATAGATCCAAGAAGCAGTCTTGAATTTTGACATCATCTTGACAGATTGACAAGAATTCCATAGTAATCTGGACATACATCAGCGGAAAGGGTTTATTTGAAAATCATTGTAAGTGGATCATTGTCCCTGGTACGGGAACCCACATTTTTCTTTTATTTTTAGGGTGGTTGGGTGGAGCAAGGCAGAGAGCGAAGTCTCCATCAAGTTGGAGCTTTAAAATACTTCAGGGTGGCAGGGTGGTGCCAGGGAAAGTTGGAGATTGCAGGGTGTTGGAGCATCCTTTCAGTTGGAGCTGATAAAACCAAAGTGTTGGTGCATCCTTCCAATTGGAGCTGGTAAAACGAGGGTGTTGGAGCATCCTTTCAAGAGTTGGAGCTTCCTGATAAATAGAATGCTTTTTTTCACTACTAGGAAGTAGGAGCTTCCCTTTTAGTTGGAACTATTAAATATTGTACTCATAAATTATATTAGAAAAGCATTCGGTGGTTTTTCTCCCATAAGGGTTTCCACTTAAAAATTGTGTATTGTATTTGTGATGTGATGTTGGTTTATGTTTTGATCTGATTTAATGCTCTGAAAGTTTAAGAATTTACTAATTGAAATGAAATATTGATTCACCCTCTTCTCAGTATTTCCAACATACTCCAAAATAAATACAAGGATCCTAACACCTTGTTGATTCTACTTTCTTGGCTCTCATTCCAAACTCAGATAAGGATGATTCCTTTGACAAATTTAGACCGATCTCACTTTGCAATCCTATTTATAAAATCATCTCAAAGATTATTGCTCTGTGAATTAAGCCTAATCTTTTGGAACATAGTTCCCTTGAGCAATTTGGGTTTCTAAAAGATCATCAAATCCACAAGGCTATCGATCTAGCTCAAGAGGGACTTCCCTCACTTCACATACAAAAACAAAAGGCCAATATCTACAAAGTGGATCCTTCAAAAGCCTTTGACAAGGTGGATTGGATCTATATCAAACTGTTGTTACTTCATCTAGGTTTTAATACACAATTTGTTTATTTGATATACAATTGTATAAGCCCCTCCTCTATGGCCCTATTGATTAATGGCTCTGCTTCCCGCTTTTTCAACCTTTCAGGGATGTCCTTTGTCCCCTCTTCTATTCCTCCTGGTTGCAGAAGTCATAAGCAGAGCCATTATGGATGCAAAAAGAAGGCATTTGATAAAAGTTATCTCAATCTCTCAAAGATGCTCCCTCACTCATCTCTTATTCGTTGATGATATCACTATATTTTTAGCTCTGGATATGGAAGCTTTCAAACTATCAAACACATCTTGTACGCCTTCTCCTTAGCCATTGGAATGAAGATAAATCATGACAAATCAGCCCGACTTGGAAGTGCAGTTGATCAAGGAGAAGTTGAGCTTGTCCAGGGGATTCTCTCAAAACCACCTTTTACCTTTGGAGGCCCTTTAAAATATTTGGGTTTTACGATAAAACCAAACAACTATAAGAAAGATGATTGGGCCTAACTCATTGCAAAAGTGGTGTTGAAAATTGGTAGCTCGAGGATGAATTTCCTTAAATAAAATCTCATTTCTTATAATTTTAGAGTGACTTTGTAAGAATAGAAAGCCATGTCTAGCATCTCAAGTATGACTTTCCAAAAATAGTAAATCACCTTACATCAATTGGAATTTGGTAATCAAGTATAGTTGAAGGAAAATCACTTATCATTAATCAATCATAATAGTTCAATCTCGACTTAATCACCAATATTATTAATATTATTACTATTATCCTTTATGATACTATGATATTATTATTAAAGGGAATTACAAGTCACCTTACCTTCATCACCTCAATCACTTTATGGGTTGATTCAATTTCATGTGCCACTTCCTCTGCCTCATGAATGGATGAACTTGAAGTTGCCATAAACGGCTCCCTGAAAACCCAAAACGTCATTTTCCGTTTTGGATCCATATGCACAGTCAAAACGGCAAAAAAACGCTGGAAAAACATATTGAGTGCCATTTTTGAATTCAAAAACTTACCATTTTTTTAGACGTTTCTCAGGCGTTTTTACAAAAAAATCCTCCCGTTTAAAAAAAAAAATACGTTTCATGGAATCGTGATACGTTTCTGGAAAAATTCAAAACGTTTTTTTAGTTGCACGCCTTGCCCGCCGAGAACGGTGAACACATCACTTCAGATTTTAAGTTTTTAACAAGTTAAAGTTACAGTTTACGATAAGAGTGCTGCTGTCGCTGCTAAGAGGTTCACTGTCTGCTGACTCGCTGAGACTCGAGAGGTTCACTGTCCACTGTCCAGACTCCAGTGCCATCACCGCGGACGCCGAAGAGACATAGCTGCACAGTGCAGCGTTCTTATTCCTGAACCATTGAACGCCGTCCGCTGCCAGCATCGTTGGTCCTCGTATATACATTATCATTTTGTTAAACTTTTTCATGCTAACTGCAACCTGTAGGCTGTTACTTTAAGATAGTGAGATGGCTATGCAATATTATCCTTATTTTCACAGTGAAAGTGTTGAAATTTGGTACCGGAGGACATGTGGTTCCCTTAGGCTTTGATCTTTGGCCTAGGGAAAAGTGTCCAAAAGATTTTAATTTTTCTCCTAAAGTGACTTTATAATTTTTTATAAAGTTAAAATCTAATTTAAAAGTGACTTTAAGTGATAAAGTTACTAAAGTCTAATTTTAAAGTGACTTTAATAAAGTTAATGTAAAATTAGAAAGAAAAAGTGACTTTGGAAATAAATGACTAAGTGGGTCTTTATTAAAGTGGGGTGAATTAAAAAATAGAAAGTGAGATTTAAATGTGCATTTAATCTCAGCCATTGATCTAAATCTATTTCAGCCATTGGATTTAGAGATCACCCAAAAGTCACTTGGATCACCCAAAAGTCACTTGGAGTTATATTAAAGGAGAAAAAGGAGGAAAAGATCATTCATTCTTTCATGAGCAGATTGGGAGAAGGAAAGCAAGAGAGCAAGAGAGATTTCTGGACAAGAAGGAGAAAGAGGCAGCAGTTTGGCACACATACCAGGCAGCTCTTCAACAAAATCAGAACAACAGAAAGACAAGTAGAACAGCAGCAAGAACAAGCAGAAAACGCTGATTTTTTGCTAAAAACTGAGAAGTTTCCAGGTGGTCCGTTGGGCTGAAAACGGATAAGTTTGCTTGCTGAAAAAATTATTTTGCTGTAATTTTTTGCTGAAATTTTCTTGCTGTAAAAGACATTTTTCAGAAATAAAGAAGAGCTCTCAAACTGGTTTTCCCCAAGAGTTTTAGGGGGTTTTTCCAGGGTCACGTTGACCAAAAATATCAGTGTTTTAATGTGTTTTAATGGCTGTTTATTACTGCTGATTTTTATTTCTGCAATTTCCAGCATTCTGTAAATTTTCCAGAATTTGTGTTTTCAGCAAAATTTATTTTTTCCAGCTTGTTGAATGTATGGTTATGGGAAGGGGCATTTAACTACATGGGAGAAATAAGGAGAAACTGAAAACCGGGGTGGAAAAACAGAAATTTTAACATGGTATCAGAGCTTGAGTGCTGAAGGGCAGTTTGGGACAGCAAAAGAGAAAAATTACAGCTGCTGATTTTTCACTCAGAAAATTCCAGCAAGCTGATTTTTCATAAACAGCAGGGTTTATCTTTACTACAGCAGTGCTATTTTTCAGTTTTAGGACAGCAGGATGTCATTGGGATTGAGGGTGGAGGATAGGTTGGATGGGCATATAAATTACAGCGTTTGGAAGGAGAGAATGCAGAGTATCTTTGAGGAGGCAGAAGTCTGGATATCATGGTGCATACCACACAGACCCCTGTTGTTGTGCCTACTGATGCTACTCAATTGGCTGCTTATAATAAAAAGAACAACAAGGGAAAGAGGCTGATTCTAGACGGAATCAAAGACCATTGCATTCCTCATGTGAAAGGAAAGAGCAATGCCCATGAGATGTGGACAGCATTGTCCAATCTCTACCAGAGTACCAATGAGAACCGGAAAATGGTTCTGAAGGAGAAACTGAAGAACATTAAGATGGGAAATGATAGTGCAGCTGAATATCTCACTAAGATTACTAATGTGAGAGATGAGTTGGCAGCGATTGGAGAGGCCATTCCACCCACTGAGTTGGTGCGGATTGCGGTAAATGGCCTCCCCCGTTCATGGATGAACTTTGCTGATGGGTTTTGTGCACGTGAGACCCTTCCCACATGGGAGAGGTTTTGGGATGATTGCATTCAGACAGAGATCAGGAAAGGTCAGCTTGGGGCAGCCAAGCCAGTTGAGCAGGATGAGGATGTAGCACTGGTGGCAGAAGGCAAGAAAGGCAAAGGGAAGAAGTAGGCTTCCACAAGCAGTGGTGGGGGCAAAGGCAAAGGTAAAGGTAAACAGGTAAACACACAGAAGCACTATTCCAAGGTGAAGTGTTGGAATTGTCAAAAGATGGGACACTATGCAGTTGTGTGTCCGGAGAAGAAGAAGAAGAAGGGGAAGGACCAGAGTTTGGCAGCGTCAGCAGAGATTGAGGATTTTGCAGGTCGTTTTGACCGGGAGTTTACGTTCACTATGTGTGAGTCCTCTAGTTTGCGTTCACAGAGTTGTTAGAGCAGTCGGGGTGGGGACACTGACATTTTAGAGGGAGTCCAAACCTCCCTTGAAAGTGACAGAGGTTCTTTATGTGCCAGGGATGAGGAAGAACCTCATATCTGTCTCAGCTTTTGAGGACAGAGGATATGAGGTACTGTTCAGGGGAGGACAAGTGTTGATGTATCCCAGGGGCGCTCCAGCTGAGTCAGCTAGAGTGATAGGTGTAAGCCATGCAAAGGTGTACAGGTTTGCATTCCAGCCCCTTTTGGCATTGAGTAGTAGTACCAACAGCAGAGCTAGCAGTTCTGAGCAGTGTGAGATTTGGCACCGCAGGATGGGACATATGTATCATGGAGCCTTGAGGACCTTGCGGGAGATCACTACAGGTATGCCAGATTTCAGTACTGATCACTTTGATACTTGAAGAGGATGTGCTATGGGCAAGTTTGCCAAATCCCCTTTTCCCAGCAGTGACAACAGAGCGACTGGGATACTTGATTTGATACATTCTGATGTGAGCGGTCGGATGTCTCATGTTTCCTTGAGTGGATATGAGTATTATGTTTTATTCATTGATGATCACTCCAGGAGGACCTGGATTTATTTCTTGAAAACCAAGAGTGAGGTCTTCAAGCGGTTTCAGGAGTTCAGAGCTCTTGTGGAGACACAGACAGGTCGGAAGATCAAGTCCCTGAGGTCGGACAATGGAGGAGAGTACACCCTTGGAGAGTTTGTTGACTATTGTGCGGAGGCACGCATTAGGAGGGAGTTCACTGTTCCTTACAACCCCCCAGCAGAAAGGGGTTGCGGAGAGGAAGAACAGATCCATCATAAGGGTTGCCAAAGCCATGTTACATGATCAGGGGTTGTCATTGTTTTTGTGGGCAGAGGCCTGCAACACAGTTGTTTACTTGCAGAACAGGAGTCCGCATCGTGCCTTGGGGCACATGACTCCGGAGGAGGCTTTCTCTGGGAAGAAGCCTGATATTGGTCATCTTCATATCTTTGGATGCATTACATACTCCTATATACCCAAGGAGAAGAGGACCAAATTAGAGCCCACCGCAGAGAAGGGTATCTTTGTGGGCTACAGTGAGACCTCAAAGGCCTTTCGGATTTACATTCCTGCACAGAGGAGAGTTGTTGTCAGACAGGATGTGA